>JARYGA010037916.1:0-47247 GCA_030545235.1 Helianthus tuberosus
TGATGTTCTTTTTTATTATTTTAAACTTTACGCGTTGCATCACATACTATGAATTTTAATTTGAAAATGCGCTTGATGATGAGTGATCACATTCAAATTTGGGCTAAATCCAATAAAAATTATTCCATTTAATTAAGTTTAAAAAGGTAAAAAAACAAAAGAACATGTGGCTATCAAGCTAAAAAATTATATATAAAAGGAAGTGTTTCTAGCATTTCTCTCTGACAATTCATTCCTCTATAATTACATTGAGGTGCATGATGTTCTTTAAAAAACTTATAAAAGGAAGAGTTTCTAGCATTTCTCTATGACAATTCTACCCTTCATAATTACATTGAGGTGCATGATGTTCTTTAATATAGTATATAATAATATAATATAATTAGGATAGCATAAATTACCAATTCATAAAACATACTTTATTTTGATTTTTAACAAATAGTGGAATCAATAAAGCAATGTTATTGGATATTTAGATGAAATGTTAGTATAAGACTATAAGGTTTGTTTACTCATGTAATAAACATTAACCAAGCAAATCCAATCACCAGTCCCATGGGCTTTGCCCATTACCCTAATCAAAAGGCAGCTGAGAAAAAACCAGATCAGACCATACCTTTTCATAAGCTTGGAAAAGAAAAACATGCTCTCAAGTGTAGTGTAAAAGAGTAACGGTGTTTTAAGAATACTACAACAGGAAGCAAGAAAGCAAAGTAACACTTTAGGCTTTTTTACAGTGAAAACAAAAGCTATGACATCACTTTCTTTACATAAACTGACAAGATAATTGTAAACGACTCGGAATCCAACATGATTGATGTTCATGCTAAATAGTTGTATATCTGCGGGTTGCTCTTGTCTCTCTCCAAGTATTCCCTGTCGATTAGACTTTCTATCCTCTTCTTCAAATCAACCGGTTTTATAGGAAACTTTAGCTGTTCCAACAAACAAACAAAAAGCGTCAAGTTTTGCCCATTTTGCCAGTTGTACGTTGAGAGAAACGATGGTTACCTGCTGAAAGAGTTCGGTTATCAGAAGTGTGTGAGACAGCATTTTCCTAGTCTTCATTATCCGAACAATAGCAGCATCCACCTGCAATACATTCCAAAAAAATGAATCAAGACTTTAATTACAGAAAAGCGAAACGGTTTGAAAGGCTATTATGATTGCATAAGAAGATATTGACCTGATATTGACGATCTTGGAATACTCTTTCAGTAGTGCTTGCGTTTTCTTCCACAGTTTCCTTCAACTGGATAGCATTAACCTGTATACACACAATTATATTCATCATTCAACGCATTACGAGATGTATAAGACGTAACCTCACAAATTTAATTATTTAAACGACACATATTAGAATAAAACTTACCTTTATACGATAAAGGGGAGCGGTAAATCCATCATTGAACATGAACAAATCATTATCATCCACCTCCCTACCTTTTGGTATCTGAGTAAAACATCAAGATCAGTTAATGGTTTTAGGGTAGCAAAAATAGAAAACGAATCAACTTTCTTAAATAAAAAAACACCTTTTGAAGAACGCGGACTTTTCCACATGCAAGTGACTGCAGAGTTCTCCTTAGTTCCTTGTCCTCAATGCTAGTAGCATCTTTAATATCTTCAAAACTTAGCTTTTGTGCATCATTGAACAGCATCAGAACAACGGTCTGAAAGGATGGATTAACACTAGGTTATAGACCCAAGTATTACACAGGGTTGTATAATAGAAATGATATAACTATATAATATGTAAAAAAACTTCAAATAACTGACGTCTTTTTATTACTATATGACAGTTCAAACAACTTGAACTTGTCACAAAAAAACGACATATGTTAATAATCAACATTAAAATACGTGTATTACATTTTACATATAATAATGTATATAAATAATGTTGTTTTTATTATTATGTATCTCTTAATTATAACTTTTATTTAAAGTAAATGAAAATAATTTTATTGGTGCGTCATAAATTAGATTGATTCGTCATTCTTATTGATAATTGTTATGCGGATTTAATTAATGATTAGTTATTATAAAGTTATAATCTAAGTTAACAGTTCATATATGACGAATAAAATATTTTCATAACCAATGGTGAATTTATTGTTCACAAGTGTAAAGAAAAGATATTAATAATTTCAAAAATAGGATTAAGATGAAATTTAGTGATGACACGTGTCCGATTCTGTATTCATTTATTAGGTAGTTGATTTACTAATCAAAAACTGTGAATAAAAAAAGCATTTCGGGTTGACCCGATACCCAACCTGCCTGACCCACCCTTTTGCCACCTTCAACCCTAACCGACAATGTAAAGATCAGTGGAGGAAACCAACCTGAAATAAGGAAACAGCCAGTTCTTTCTTTCCCTTTGCAAATTCTGCTTTCAAGACGCAGTGACCTAATGAATTCTGCCACATTAATCGCCTACCGCTATATTTGCTCAAGTAGAACTCTTTAAATATATCCTGCAAGATTATACAAGTTCCAGCTTATCGTAATTTAAAAGAAACTGCAAAACATAATAGAATTATGTTTTATTTACGTCATACCTGATAAACATTCAGTTCATGGGGAAGGCGGACATCCATTGGTGGATATGTTGGCCAGTAACTGTGTCAAATTACCACGTTAATTTAGTCGTCAACAAAAATCAGTTTTTTTTTTGTTATTTTCACAAAAGAGCTCAGGATTATAAAACATACCCAGTTGTTAAAACATGAACACTCATCTCGATTCCGGAGGGTAGTTTCGTCCTAGCTTGCGATGATTGCTTGAAAGATTCATTAATCTCCTTCGATAACTCAATATCCTAAAGAAATAAAGATGAAAAAAATCAGCCATATTTATAAGACGCTCAAATGCCCCTTTATATAAATAAAATAAGGTAAACTTGTGGATAAATAGTATCATACATACCTTAAACATTCCTTCAAGCTTGTTGGTAAACTGGCTACCACATTCGGTTTTCAACTGAAAACAATGATCAAATAGTTAATAACCAGAAAGTATACTTACTTAACACCGAAGAAAAAAAACGTAAAGACTTCAAACCTTAGAGATCATCGACTTTTCAGCATCAATAGATGCACTCTTCCCCAAAAGAAGCCTTTTTGCAAGATCCTTTTTGTAGAATGCTTCAAACACATCTTTACCCTATATCACAAAATTATACATAAAAAATAGATTAAATTTTTAAGTGAATATAAAAGGAGTGGGTATCTTTAAAAAATACTGCAATTTTACAAGTACCTGTATGAATCTGAACAAAACCAAAACTTTATCAAGAGTGCCCTCCAATTCTTCCTCAGATGTACCCTTATTTCCAGCACGTAGTTTCTCGTCCAAAAACTTTGCAATCAGTTCAGCAGGGCGGTTCTGGAGATAACATAGTAATACTCTGTTAGTTACACAACACATTTAATTGTAAATTTTAGTTCCTAAATCATAACAAAAACGGTACCTGACGTAGATTGATTAGATACTCGAATGCTTCTTTAATAGTGTTGCAAAACACATCATTCTTCGAGAAACTTTCTTCCCATATTTTATCAAGAGAAACCTTAAACTCTAAGAGGGAAGACACCATATCTTTGTCCTTTTCTTCATCTGTTACAATACCCTGTCCTGTTTTTCGGATGTATGAACTTAGGGCGTGTCGTAAAGATTCAAGGGCGTTAACCCTGAAGAAAAGCGTATACATCCTTCTCAGATCTTGCGTTCGGTTGCCATCCATCAACATCGTAAAACCCTAGACCAAGTTGTAACAAAAGTCAATGGTTGACTAAATCTTACATACAGAGAACTATGAAATTCAAAAAATAGAGTAAAATGCCATTTTCGTCCATGAGGTTTGGCCAGTTTTGCGACTTTCGTTCAAAGGTTTGTCTTTCCGCATCTGGATCCAAAAGGTTTGAAATCTTGTCATTTTCATCTGGCTCGTTAACTTCATACATTTTTCTCCATTAAGTCAGGGGTATTTCTGTCTTTTTTGTCAACTTAAAGGGCAATTTGGTCTTTTTACATAAAGTGAAAAAGACCAAATCACCCTTTAAGTTAACAAAACTAACACAAATACCCCTGACTTAACGAAAAAAATGAATGGAGTTAACGAGCCGGATGAAAATGGCAAGATTTCAAACCTTTTGGATCCAGATGCGGAAAAACAAGCCTTTGGACAAAAGTCGCAAAACTGACCAAACCTTAGAGACAAAAATGGCATTTTACTCTAAAAAATATAAAAAACAAAATAAATTGAAAGCATTCATGCCTTATCGAGTATTGCAGATATATGAAGCTCAAGAAGTTGTCTTTCAGCGGTTGCCACCAACGGTTTTCTTGTGCTAGCATCAAGATACAGTAGACATCTGTCGTGTTCTTCATGCAACCTTACCTGCAATCATAAACACCGTCAAATACCAAAAAACGTAAAACGTAAAACATGCAACATGCAATAACTTTTTTGAAAAAAGAATATGAAAAAAGATGCACACCTCCACATGTTTCAAATAATCTGGAACATCTGATTGTTGCATGTATTTAACTCCTTCAGTAGCATAGAACTCCGATGTACATTCAAGGAATGGTTTCTCGAAACTCTCGGAATAAATGCCCAAAGCGGTAAACATCTTTAACAGATGGTTAAGAAGTGTTCTATCAACTGCTTCGCCTAATCTGATAAATATTAAAACAAGAGCATGTTAATCATAAGTCATAACATACACATAATTATTCATATTAAGAATATTCTGTTAAATGATACGGTGGTAATAGTATACCTCTCGCTTTCTATCATTTTCAGAAGGCCAAAGACTGTTTTGTGTTCAACTTCTGAAGCTAGTGATAAATGCTTTCGGAAAAGCTGAAGACCCATGTCCCACAACGACCGTACAGATGGAGTTTGTTTGACATATGTACGGTCAAGATACAATGCGATACCACGAATCATTAACATTTGGTCACAGAAATCTTGCCAGGTTTTGTGCACAAGTGATAAGAAAACCACAAGATCTTCGCTTTGACCGACTAATGATTGTAAAGCAGAAGATATGTGGGATTCGCATTCCTTTTCAATCCGTTGGTATAGACTTCCCCCCATCTTGTGAAGGCAAAGATCATTGACCGCCTATAATAATAAAAAAAAACATTTAGTCAATGGATGGCGAAATGGTAATTCATGCTAATAAAACAGCATGGAGTTTGACTCACTTGATAAAGTTTCTCCAAATCACACGGATCTGGCTGCTTCAAAAATATGGCGCTAATTGCCGACTTCAAGACCGACCATGTATTCTCCTCAAAGTTTGTTGGCAAGGTTGGTTTAGCTGTAAGAAACAAAAATACGATTAAAAAAAAGAAACAATTTAACAAAGTGTCATCTACTATTCTACCATACAAAATTATTAAAGCAATACAAAATAGATACTGAAAACTTTTAACCATGCAAAATATTCGTAACTGCATTAAAAACCATAGTGTTGTTTCATCATGTAAAAGCTATGCCATGTTTTTCTATAACTAAAACAAGGCATCGCCAATTTCACCTACATAGTCATCAAGAAACAAGTTTAAGAACAATATATTAAGACCCTACTACCCTATGATCCAAACTAAAGTCTCATTAACAGAGCATATATAAAGAAGCCGATAGTCATCTTGTATTTCAGTGTAAACTCATGAACATGTCAATGAGTGTAGAAAAAATATGAGCTTTACATCATTTATTGAACATTCTGTACGTTCTTTATCTTCGTTACTAACACACAAAGGAGAAAAAAGGAAGTGATTTTCATGCTCTTGACCTGTGTCAAATAAAACTTTCGCTTAAATCAAAGAGTTTGAATTCTTTTTTGAAAAAACAAAAAGGCAAGAAACAGATTAACTGGAGCAAAATCAAGGAAGAGAAGAGAGACATTCATTGAACTTACTCGCCCCAAATAAATAGAACATTATACAGTCATAATAAACAAAGAAAAAAAGACACAATCACACAAAAGGACATTTGTAAAGATAATCCACGAATATCATTTCCTGAACTTAAAAATTCATTCACAAATTACAGCATAATGATGACCCAGTACAGGGGTGCATTTTCTTAGTTTTAGAGCGCCAACCATCATAAGACACAATGATCAGAACCATTCGCTGTATGCACTTTCTTATATATATGAATCATGAATAAAAGCGTGAGCAGTTGGCATGTTGTTCATCAGAGCTACCCAAGGTCCCAATCAACACCCAAAAGAACATAATTTTGGAAATAGCTACATAAACTTAAACCGCATGCTCGAATAAACAAGCAAGTGAATTTCACATGCCTTTTATTCAACATTACAACAAAATCTGAATGTAAACCTACAAGGCTCTTTCCATCTACACGATTAGATATTCCTCATCGACAATCTTGATAACGAATATTGTTCAAGTAAGCACCTTGAAAATCTCTTTCTGTTCGCAACACCTAGTGTATTTATAACAGGCTATAAACACAAATAAAAAAATTACAAAGATACACAGCAGTATCTTAATTCATAACACCTAATCTAAACAATAAAAACACCCGAAACCCAACAACAAACTGTCAACTTAACAAACTCCTAAAATCAGCTACCCAAATTAAGCATAAATCCCCAAAATCATCAACATCCAATCCATACAACCAAAACCCTACATCCCCAATTCAAAACAAAAACACACAATTCAAACAAAAGTAAAAATCCCCATCAAATAACAAAACCCCACAAACCAATTTCAAAAACAAACATAACAAAAATTAAAGTAACAAAATGGGTTAGGTAAAAGATTAAATCTTGGACCTTTAACCAGCTTAATCACAAGCTTCTTAGCCGGTTGCGGGGGAGTAGCCTTTTTCCGAGCCAAATTAGCCGTAAACCCACCAGCAGAAGAGGCGCGTACGGCGTCGTTTTCAGTCGGATCTACGATCATCGAAGAGGGGTCTTGCACACCCGAATTACTATCAAATTGATGTGATTGGAACCCGTTTTTGTTGTCTAGAGAGCAAGATACGGCTTGAGATTTCGCCTTCTTCATCAAGGAGAAGTGGGGTCCGCCGCCGCCGCCGGTGGTGGTAGTGGGTGGTTGTGGTGGTGGAGATGTGCAGGTTGTAGATGAGCGTTTGCGGTGGTTGTGGTTGGAAGGTTGCGACATATGAAAGTGGAATCAGAAACTCATTGTGTTAAAGAGTAGAAGAGAGAGAGAGAGAGAGAGAGAGAGAGAGAGAGAGAGAGATGGATGAGAAGGAAGAAGGTCGACAAGGGGAAATGAGTTATGAATTGGACACACACTTGAGACTTGAACCATACATTCGTTTCTTTGGTTTTTGAGGGTTAAAATATGGACTTTTGAGGGGTGTTTTGGAATTTGGATATCTTCAATTTGCAACCTATGTAGTAATGATCAACATGTATTGTAAAAAGTAATAAAATGGGTGTGTGAATGTAAAAAGGAAAAGTTAAAAAGAATTTAAAACTCTAAAGTTATGAATATTTAGGCATTTTTTATATTATATACTATCAACATTATACTAGTATATTACTCGAGGGGTTGGTTCCGGTACAAACCATATTTATCCTACAAACCGTAAGAATAGACTCTAGCACTTAAAAAAAAGTTAAATTAGCACACATACTAAAACAATACATACATAAAAGTAGCACATTTGAATTATATTAGCACATGAAAATTAATCAAGATAATTGATTTTAGCACATATGTAAAATGATATCAGCACTTTTCTTTATCAACACATTGAAAACAAAAGGAAGATCCAAATAATGAATTAATTGCTTGTTAACGTAATTTAGAAGGAATTCAAGATAATTGATATTATTTAGGTTATCATTTTACCATTTCTCTATAATTGGTTGGATGTCAAATGACACTTTTTAAATGGTTCTTACAGTTTGTATACGAAATGTGGTTTGTATTTGATCCTACTCCTATTACTCGATAATGTGGTTAACACACGTATCGTAAAGTTAGTTATGTTGATTTATTAAACTTTACTAAGAAAGCTTAGTGACTCAAAACTTAGTTAAGGGTAAAATGGTACACAGTGCATAATGCCCTCGTTCAATTTAACATAGATCTTAAGGTTTGTGAGTTTTAATCTTTTGTGTTTGACTTGATCTTTGACGTGGGCTGATGTGCGTAAAATGCAACATATAAATTACATTAAATGTGGCATTAAACTAACCCTTTTTTAGTACTAATATTGGAAAAAGTGTGTTTTTGTCTTCCTTTTGTATTTTCAGGATTAAATGAGCTCAAATGAACAAAAGAAGCAAAAAGGCAGCTAAATCTAACATAAACACAAGAAAATGAATAAACGTGGCATGCCCGACCCCTCGACAGCATCTTCCCAAGCAAAACAAGAGAACAGAAGGCTGAACACGCCCCGTGCTCAATGAGCATGGGGGCGTGCCCAAGTGTCTTCAAAAAATACAAAGTTGTAGAAGCTTCTATCACCCACCACGGGGGCGTGCTCAGCGGACACGGGGCCGTGGTCAACTCTAAGATTTGCAGAATCTGAGGAAATCTTGATAGTACAGATATGCTTCTGCACACGGGGTCGTGCCCAGCGGACACGGGGGCGTGGCCAACTAATGCAGACAAACTGCAATTAATGAAGAAAGAGAAGATGGGTGGACACGGGGTCGTGCCCAATGGACACGGGGCCGTGTCCAAGCTTCTGTGCAGGCTATTGTAAGGACCTGCAAAATTGTCCATAAACGACCTGTAAGCGAAAACCCGGACCCCTGAAACCCTAATCCTCATGAAAAACCAAGAAAACAAGAAAATTTGGTTTCACGCGGGCTGCGTAAAACGTAAGCTTAGGCTTACGCGGGGCCGCGTCAAAGTGGAGTTGACCGGATAAGCGTTCCAGGCCACGTGTCGCACACGTGGCGGACCTACATGTGACACGCCAGCCCTACACGTAGACTAGGGGCCCTCGCGGGTCTCGTAAGATTTAAGTTAAGGTTTACGCGGGCCGCGTAAAACCATAAAATCAGCTATAAATTGAGCAGGGCATGGGCTTTCATCTGTGTTCGAACATTTCATTCAAAAATGAAGTTTACTGCTCAAATTCGACATTTTAAGAAGGGAAACGCTGCTACGATTACAGGGTATTAACTCGATCACTGCTACGATACAATGTCTGATCGATTGAAACCAATCCGATGGATGTTTAAGTGCTGCCCGTATTTGGGCTATACTTTGTCATTCGTCGTGAAGGTTTTTGATCTCGTGAGTTTATCGTAAATGTTGTATTAAGTTACTGACCTAGTTTCGTATGCATTGTTATTTAATTAGGTTACAAGGCTAAATCAATAGGCAAGGTTCTGTCCAACTAAACTTGCAATGTGAGTCATTCTCTTTTTATCAAATTGCTTTACAAAACCCTAAATGTTTTCCAGTTATACTTTGCAGTGATTAAGTCTTTGCTAATCTTTAATTACTGGTAGTATGTGGGGGTTTTGTGCACATTACTACTAACGATTTATCACTTTAGGTGGGCGAGCCTAACTAGTGATATGTCCACAGTCATAGATTCGGTCGAGTGTCAGCTGAACCAGATAATTATATGATAAAAGGGCAAATATAAAAACCCTTAATGCAGTAAATTTATAACAATGTGTCTTTTGTGCAAATTGAATGACTCGCCAGTATTTCCCCGCTGATAAAATCTTTTTAAACACGTTTCAGGTGCTCTGCTGTGATCCAGGAAAAGTGCCTTGTAGCACTACAAGCTTAGGAAAGTGGCTCAATAAAATAAATAAATATGTTTTGTAAAACTGGGAATTTCCTCGTGAAATTTCCTTTTATTGTAAATTATGGGGTTATTCCCAAATTATGAAATAAAATAATTGGGCATTTACAGTTTAAAAGATCCTGCTAATACTTCTGCTGCCGAATTAAATAAATACCACGGGGTTTCTGTCCCGCGGCTCCTGGGCCGAGTTACACCGGGACGGGGTCCGTGACAGAAAAAGGAGGTATCAGAGCCACTAATTTAAGCCAACTAAGTATTTAGAAATACTTAATTTTTCTGATTGCCATTCTGTTAATTTAAGTTGATAAATGAAATTTTAACTTAAAACTGTGTGTATGTTTCTTCATGTGTGCTAACAGCATGAATGAGTTATCTGAAGCTCTTCAGAATCTCACTATCTATCCTACTGACATGGAAGTTTCCAAGGGCTTTTCTGGTTATTGGGCCGATACTGAAAAACCTATGGAATTCCAAGCCCAACCTCAGGAGAAACCCAAGTCGAAAAAGAGAAGGATAATCGTAGGCTGGAGACACGCACGGAGGAAGAAGCCAGCCGCACAGAGGGTTAAAAAGACTGAGGACCCAAATGATAAAGGGAAAGGAAAAGAGATCGGGGAAAGTTCAGGGCAAGCCCAGAAAATGCCACCCTGGGAGGAGCTTGATCGCAAATTGGCAAATTGTGACCTCATCGGACCTGTCAATGAAGACCTCTTCAATTACCCCGCCGAATCACAACTTCCAGTTAACTTAGCACCTGCTATCCCAGATCCCATTGTCAACCACCAACTTCTACCCGGAGAACTAGAGGAATGGTGGACAAGTGATTGGCAATTTCAGAATCTCTTGAATAACCCTAACACCTTTTTCCCCAGTTTGACCCAGAGCCTGCACCAAACCCACCTATGAGCACCGAGAACTTGGCTGAACTCTGCCACTATGGCGAGGAGCTGGTGGATGCAGGAAATAGGATCCGGGAAGTGGGGGAGAGGATATCATGGAAATACGACGAGAGGGAACGTCGCTTCTGAAGTGCCAGCTGATGGGATCGTATATGGTTGTGTGGTTACGTAATAATAAAATAATAATAAATATTAATAAAAATATAATCATGTAAAATAACTTAAAATAAAACTTTTGTAATATAACTGGTGTGTATGGATGCATACTAATATATAAAAATATCAACGTCGCAAAGTCGACAATTTTGGCTATACGTGTTGACGTGATTATGTGCAATTGTTTTATTGTGTTTGGTTGTTATTTATTTTGTGCTAACAACTTATATATATTAATTACCAGATGGAACATGCTGTTAATGAGCCAGTTAACGAAGTTAACCAATCCGAACAAAACCATGAAGATCAATTTCTTAATAGGCAAGATATAGAAAACATCGTTGCCCAGGGAATAGCAAATGCTATCCCAGCAATCGTCGCTGATGTTAAAGGTCCTGCTGAGCCTTTACAAGCTAACCCCAGTAAACGCACAAGCGACGATAATTTCAGTAATAGTGTTAATGGAGGCGGCAATAATAACAACGTGATTCAAGCCCCGATACTTAAGAAAATGAAAGTTGCAACACCTGGTTGCACCTATAAGGAATTTCTTGCCTGTAAACCTGTCGAATTTGCAGGCAATGAAGGGGCAACTGCCGCGCTACGTTGGTTGAAGAAAACCGAGGCAGTAATCAAAATAAGTAAATGTGCCGAGGAGGATAAGGTTATGTATGCTTCTCACCTTTTTAAGGAAGAGGCATTAGAATGGTGGAACCCGGTACTGCAAGCCAAGGGAAGTGACATGGCTTATGCCATGAACTGGGAAGAGTTTAAGCATTTGGTGGAAAGGAAATTCTACCCTGAATATGAAAAAGAACAAATGGCGAATAAGTTCCTGAGCCATCGAATGGTGGATGTTGATTGTCGAGGGTATACTTCGAAATTCTTCGAATATGCCATAATTGTGCCCACTCTGGCCTCGCCAGAACCGGTACTTATCTCTCGCTATATTTGGGGTTTAATTAGCGAGATTCGTGATATCGTCAAAGCTGCAAGACCCCGCACAATCGACGATGCAGTGGAATTAGCCAACACCTTGACTGACGGACTGGTGCGTACGCGAGAAGAAAACAGAAAGAAGGAATTGGCTCAAAAGATTACCCAAGGATTTCGTGTGGGCAATAATGTTAACTTCAAGAGGAAAGGAACTGGGTCATCTTCCACCCCGCCATTTTGCGGGAATTGCAAAAAGAAGCATTTTGGAAAATGTAGAGAAAATTGTAATTTCTACAAAATTCCGGGCCATCGGGAAGAGGAATGCAAAAAGAAATAAAAAATCTGCTACAACTGTGGAGAAGCTGGGCATTTCAGACCAGAATGCCCCAAATTGGTCAAGCCAGCAGATAACAGGCTAAACCTGCCGAAGGAACTAATAAAAAGAACGCAAGAGCCTTCCAAATAACCACCCAGGAAGCCGAACTGATTCCCGACGTAATAGCTGGTACGTTTCTGGTACACAACGTTTATGCGAAAGTATTATTCGACTCTGGTGCAAACCAAAGTTTTATAAATACTTCTTTCTGCCAAGCTCTTAACCTACCCTTAACCAACCTTAGACAATTTTTTACGGTAGAAACGGCAGATGGGAATTCTGTTAACATAGATAAGGTCTTGCAAGAAGGAAAGATAGAACTCTTAGGTCATAAATTTTCTGCAAACCTATTACCTATGAATTTAACTGGATTCGATGTCGTATTAGGAATGGATTGGTTAGTAGCCAACCATGCTCGAATCCTCTGTGATAAGAACTCCATAGAAATTCATACACCCACAGGAGAAATAGTGGTAATTACAGGAGATAAACCACGTAAGCCAATGAAATTTATTTCAGTAATGAAAGTGGCCAGTTATGAACGAAAGCAAGGAATATTGTATATGATTTCGGTAATCATTAGCACTAAGGGTAAGGAACTTAAGGAAATTCCTGTAGTATCAGAATACTCGGATGTATTCCCAGAAGAACTACCAGGATTACCACCAGATAGGGAGGTAGAATTTAGAATTCATCTAATTCCTGGAACTACACCCGTAGCCAAAGCACCCTACCGGTTAGCACCCACTGAAATGTTAGAACTGAAAAAGCAATTAGATGAATTACTCAGTAAATGATTCATACAACCTAGTTCATCCCATTGGGGAGCACCAGTGTTGTTCGTAAAGAAGAAAGATGGTTCGATGTGAATGTGTATCGATTATAGGGAATTGAATAAGGTTACAATTAAGAATCGATACCCATTGCCTAGGATTGATGATCTTTTCGATCAACTTCAGGGAGCTAGATATTTTTCTAAGATAGATTTACGCTCCGGATATCATCAATTGAAGGTACAAGAAGAAGACATACCTAAAACTGCCTTCAGAACTAGGTATGGTCATTACGAGTTTACAGTCATGCCCTTTGGACTAACAAATGCTCCTGCAACATTTATGGACATGATGAATAGGATCTGTAAACCGTACTTGGATAAATTTGTAATTGTCTTTATCGACGATATACTTATTTATTCCAAAAATCAGGAAGAGCATTGTAAGCACCTACATGCACTCTTAACTTTGTTGAGAAAAGAGAAACTTTATGCTAAATTCTCGAAGTGTGAATTTTGGCTACAAGAGGAGCAATTTTTAGGACACATGGTGAATCACGAAGGTATTCACGTAGATCCCTCCAAAATAGAAGCGATTACCAAATGGAAGGTCCCGCAATCAGCTATGGAAGTTAGAAGTTTTCTAGGGTTAGCAGGATACTATAGACGGTTTATTAAGGATTTTTCCAAAATAGATGTACCATTAACTAGGCTAACCTGTAAATCAGTTAAATTTGAATGGGGACCTAGGCAGGAAGAGGCTTTTAGGATTTTAAAACAAAGGTTAACAAACACCCCAATTCTTGCCTTACCCGAAGGGACAGAAGATTTTGAAGTTTATTGTGACGCTTCTAAGCTAGGATTAGGATGTGTGCTAATGCAACGCAAAAAGGTAATTGCGTATGCCTCAAGGCAATTGAAGAAGCACGAGGAAAATTATACGACTCATGACTTAGAATTGGGAGCAATAATTTTTGCCCTTAAGATTTGGAGACACTATCTGTATGGCAGTAAGTTTACAGTCTATACAGATCATAAGAGTTTAAGGTACATATTTGGGAAAAAAGAATTAAACATGAGGCAAAGAAGATGGATGGAAAATCTAAGTGACTACGACTGTGATATTCAATATCACGAAGGAAAGGCAAATGTAGTTGCAGATGCCCTAAGTCGTAAGTATCATGAAAAGCAAAAGCGAGTTCGTGCTCTTAGATTAAGTTTACAATTAGATCTAATGGAACAACTGAAGAATGTCCAGGAAACAGCCATCAAGGACGATGCTGAAGGAATGAAATGACGAATAAAGGAATTAGAGCATGGGGCTGATGGAATTTGGATATTCCACAAGAAAAGAATCTGGGTACCTAAGCAGGGAGAGTTAAGAAATAAGATTTTAGAGGAAGCCCATAAATCTAGGTATACCATACACCCTGGAAATAATAAGATGTACCAAGATTTAAGAAATAATTTCTGATGGATAGGAATGAAAAAGGACATAGCTAGATATGTATCTAAGTGTTTAACATGTTCGCAAGTTAAAACAGAACACCAGAAACCTTCAGGGTTACTCCAACAATTAGAAATGCCTGTATGGAAATGGGAACTAATAACCATGGATTTTGTTACTAAGTTACCCAAAACCAGAAAAGGTAACGACGCAATTTGGGTAATTGTGGATAGATTAACCAAATCAGCTCATTTCCTGCCCATGAAGGAAACTTTTAGTATGGAAAGATTAGTCAAGTTATACGTAGACGAGGTAGTATCCTTACATGGAGTTCCACTCTCTATTGTATCGGATAGAGATAGTCGTTTCACTTCACACTTCTGGACAAGTTTCCAAGAAGCAATGGGGACACGATTGAATTTAAGTATTGCATACCATCCTCAACCAGACGGACAAAGTGAAAGGACGATTCAAACCCTGGAAGACATGGTTAGGGCATGTGTGATAGATTTTGGAGGAAACTGGGACAACCATTTACCTTTAATTGAATTCTCCTATAACAATAGTTATCATTCAATCATCGAAGCTGCCCCGTTCGAAGCACTGTATGGACGAAAATGTAGAACTCCAGTTTGTTGGGCATAAATAGGAGAAAGTCAATTATCAGGTCCTGAAATCGTACAAGAAACCACCGACAAGATCACTCAAATCAAGGAAAGACTGAAAACGGCTCGAGATCGCCAGAAGAGTTATGCAGACAATCGACGCAACCCACTAGAATTTCAAGTTGGAGACAGGGTACTCCTGAAAGTTTCTCCTTGGAAAGGAGTAGTTCGGTTCGGTAAAAGAGGAAAGCTAAGTCCAAGGTACATAGGACCATTCCCAGTAATCCAGCGAATAGGACCGGTCGCCTATCGCTTACAACTACCGGAAGAGTTAGCTGGGGTACATGACGTATTTCATGTATCTAACCTCAAGAAATGTTTATCAGATGAATCCCTGATAGTACCTCTTTAAGATATAGAGGTAAACGAAAAGCTAAAATTTGTTGAGAAACCACTCCAAATAGAAGACTGAAAGATCAAGTTTCTCAAACACAAAAGATTGGTACTGGTCAAAGTCAAGTGGGATTCAAAAAGAGGACCCGAATACACCTGGGAGCTGGAATCGGAGATGAAGTGAAAATATCCTCACTTATTTCAGTAAATCTCGAGGACGAGATTTTAAATAAGGTGGGGAGGATGTAAGGATCTGCAAAATTGTCCATAAACGAACCGTAAGCGAAAACCCGGACCCCTGAAACCCTAATCCTCATGAAAAACCAAGAAAACAAGAAAATTTGGTTTCACGCGGGCCGTGTAAAACGTAAGCTTAGGCTTACACGGGCCGCGTCAAAGTGGAGTTGACCGGATAAGCGTTCCAGGCCACGTGTCGCACACGTGGCGGACCTACATGTGACACACCAGCGCTACACGTAGACTAGGGGCCCTCGCGGGCCGCGTAAGATTTAAGTTAAGGTTTACGCGGGCCGCGTAAAACCTTAAAATCAGCTACAAATTGAGCAGGGCATGGGCTTTCATCTGTGTTCGAACATTTCATTCAAAAACGAAGTTTAGTGCTCAAATTCGACATTTTAAGTAGGGAAACGCTGCTACGATACAATGTCCGATCGATTGAAACCAATCCGATGGATGTTTAAGTGCTGCCCGTATTTGGGCTATACTTTGTCATTCGTCGTGAAGGTTTTTGATCTCGTGAGTTTATTGTAAATGTTGTATTAAGTTACTGACCTAGTTTCGTATGCATTGTTATTTAATTAGGTTACAAGGCTAAATCAGTAGGCAAGGTTCTATCCAACTAAACTTGCAATGTGAGTCATTCTCTTTTTTATCAAATTGCTTTACAAAACCCTAAATGTTTTCCTGTTATACTTTGCAGTGATTAAGTCTTTGCTAATCTTTAATTACTGGCAGTATGTGGGGGTTTTGTGCACATTACTACTAACCAGTTATCACTTTAGGTGGGCGAGCCTAACTAGTGATATGTCCACAGTCATAGATTCAATCGAGTGACAGCTGAACCAGATAATTATATGATAAAAGGCCAAATATAAAAACCCTTAATGCTGTAAATTTATAAAAATGTGTCTTTTGTGCAAATTGAATGACTCGCCAGTATTTCCCCGCTGATAAAATATTTTTAAACACGTTTCAGGTGCTCTGCTGTGATCCAGGAAAAGTGCCTTGTAGCACTACAAGCTTAGGAAAATGGCTCCAATAAAATAACTAAAATATGTTTTGTAAAACAAGGAATTTCCTCGTGAAATTTCCTTTTATTGTAAATTATGGGGTTATTCCCAAATTATGAAATAAAATAATTGGGCATTTACAGTTTAAAAGATCCTGCTAATACTTTTGCTGCCGAATTAAATAAATACCACGGGGTTTCTGTCCCACGGCTCCTGGACCGGGTCACACCGGGACGGGGGCCATGACAGCTATAAATATGAGTACTTGGCTCATTTACAAACGATCCCTTGGCAAACCACCTCTCTCACACTTCACCCACCCACCACCACCATCACAACCCACATCCACCACCATTCATCCCTCATCCATCATAGAGTGTGTGAGTAGTCTCGGGATCCAAGATTGATCGTAAGAGTTCTTGACAATCAAAGGCCATGTTGCCTAAGGTCTCTTACATCACTTGGTGAAAACAAGTGTCTAGTGTAATCTTTTTTATTTTTAATCTTTTCGCACTTTTTATTTGGGTTATGTATTAATGACTTTAATAACTAGTTTCTTATGTTGAAGGTGAGTCTTCCTTATCGTTTGTCCGTGGTGTCTTGGCATATTTTACTGTCTATATAAAATAAAAGATTTTCATCATTCATATCTCCACGGTCTATATGGAGGTATGTTGGCTACCTGGTCAGGGGTAAGGGAACAGTTTGGTAAGAGTCTTGCCTTGTTCAGTGTATAGATCCTGCAAGGACCTGGGACAACTTTAGTAAGACCTCCTTCAATACCCACTGGTATTGGATGACGGGGGCCCGAACTCCTTGACCCCCTCATATGTAAACTACTATTAAAACTTTAACCCGGCTACTTAGGACTGTATCCCTGCTGACTCAGACTACTTAGCCGAGGGTAACGTCACCTACAGAAGAGGGGCCTACCACAATATGCATTAATACTTAATTAATTATCTTTCCAATAATACAACCCTTTAGGATGTATCCTTGCTGACTCAAACTACTGGGTTGAGGGTAACGTCACCTTCAGAAGAGGGGCATACTACAATAACTAAGATAATCTCTTAAAAAGTGCAAAAGTGCGGAAATAATCAAAGGTTACACTAAACACGGGTCGGATCCAAGTGATTTATCTTGTTTATCTGTTTTTTATTTTTATTTTATTCTTCAGCATTTTAGTTAGTTTTCTAGTTTAAAAAACCTTTTGTCTAAATTTTTGATTAGATTAGACGTGAGGATAACCGGTAATTAAAGCTCTTGTGTCCTTGGACGACCTCGGTATCTTACCAACACTATACTACGCTCACGATGGGTGCACTTGCCCATAGTGTGTTTAGTGTTAGTAAATATCGTGTTTAATAAATTTAAAACTTGGCTAAAAAAGTGTTAAAGGGCTTAAAATAAACATTAAAAACTATACGACACTTCACACGCATCATGGTCATGTATGATTTGCGCGACGCATGTTGCATATTCTTCGCATAGAATATTGTTTGGGCTTCTTTTGATCGATTTGATCCGCACTCTTTTCGAATATGTTTAATCAGTGTCCCTAGCTAAACACATTCTTTTCCAACATCATATAGAACAGTTAACTAGTGTGATTTGACGGCGTCATTGCTAATGGTATTAATAAATTTGTAGATATGGTAAAACGGGTGGGTTGACGGTTAAAAATGAGTAGTTTTATAACTGATTGTGGTTGATCAGAAACACTTTTATCTATTTTTTTAATATAACTATAACTATTTCAGTGGATTTCGAATACACATTAATATACATTTTAGGAGACTTTGACCCATTTGACATCTTTTTGTTTAAGCTAACTTTTTAGTTTGGCCCATGTGAGGTAAAACATTACACAAATCAACCCATAGATACGCTAATTATGTGTGATTATCATGTAGCATTCGGTTGATACCGCCGACACTAGGAATGGTCAGAATCAACATTTGGATAGATCTGTTACTCTCTGGATTCTACATTTTATGGATCCAACAGTAGCTTATTTTTCCCAACTATGCTTCTACTGCATACTACTATGCAGGTACTTGATACAGATTCATATGTAGATTTAGAAGTTATATATTTCATAGTGTTACATACTTAACATAGTTTGTTTATATTAAATTTTCCGTTACCTTTTACTAGGTCATGATGGGGGCTACTAATGATTGGAATGACTACTCACGATACACGGATCCTGATGAAGCCAATATGTCTCATTCAAGATTTATTTTGGTACTCTGATGGTAACATATGCCGGTAGTTTTACTACAGGGCTTTATGGTGATATGTATGGTTATGGCTATGCACTTATGGTCCTTATTCACCTATGCCAACAATTAGTCACGATATGAATCATGATGGTCTTCTTTTTGATGCTCAGCAATGCCAATATCCGAGTCTCTATTTTTAACCAATGAATAAAAAAATTCTTAATACTCATTTATTCAAATGAACTACATGCCCATTGACAACTCCA
Organism: Helianthus tuberosus; assembly: GCA_030545235.1. NCBI lineage: Eukaryota > Viridiplantae > Streptophyta > Magnoliopsida > Asterales > Asteraceae > Helianthus > Helianthus tuberosus. The sequence goes on from JARYGA010037916.1 coordinate 19,134, forward strand.
TTGTGTTTTAAAATGTGTCGCCTCACATCGCGCGGGTTATGCAATTAAAATGTTAGGAACTTGGAATGAGTTATGATTCGTAATACACATCATAATTTAATCAGATATCAGTCGGACACCCGCCGCAACACCGCGGACGTTCTCACTAGTGAACATATGTGAATTTTGATTACTACATAAAGATTATTTTTTCGTAGAATTAAGTTGAAATAAGAGGTAAATTTATTTAATAACAATGAAGTTTCATAATTATTCAATTTAAGTCATATTTTAAAAAAAATCTAAAGAGTTAAAAAACATGCTTATATGTTTCATTTGCCTCACTTATTTATTTTTCTTTGTAAAAAAAATTCATACAATATTGAATCACATAATGAGTAACGTTAAAAGACTATTAAACTTATAATGACCTTTAATAAAATACCTAGGAAACTTTGTTACTCTTGTGTAAAGTTTACCACTTTTATAAATATGTGAGTCATTTTAGGTTTTCCTTTAAATTGGTATTGAAATCCTTCTCAATCTAAGCTTAAGTGTACATTATAAAGTCTTGTCAAGAAATTGAGTTGACCTCGACCTTAGCCTAGAGTAGGTGAGCTGAGTGTAATCATATCGAGTTTGACTTAACTCGTTTACCACCCTAATCCCACACCACTAATTTCATATATAACCCTTTTCTCTTTGTGTATATATCTTTTACTCTTTTCCTCCAATAGTTAATATTACTGCCACCACACCACACCTACCTCTTAGACAGTTACTCTCCCTCCAAATTCCAAATCTGTTGCGTGCTTACGTCACTCTACAATGGCGGTTTCATCTACCTTCAAAGAGAGGCTCCAATAAATGGAAGATTCCAGAAACCAACGCCCCTCTCTTCTCCAGGTACTCTTCCTAGCTTCACACACTCTCTCCACATTAATCAATCGTAACAATCTACAGGCCGAGAAAGAGCTCCAGCTCAGCAAATCTCAAACCCCTAGCTTCCAAGCTTCAAGCCATCAGATCCATCGAGCAAAGGTGTTTGAAGCTTGAACACAAAGTCGCCTCACAACAATTCATCATTTCTTCCATCAAATCTCAACTCGATCATCTCGATTCAGTTTATCTTCGTCAGATCCAGCAGCTCAGGTTCGTAATCTCAAATTAGTAATAATGGGAAAAAACGCCAAACCCGGTCACGAACGGTAAACACAAACGCGGAAGAAAACTTCGTTTGACCAAGACTTTTCCCAAACTAGAATGAACCTGTGAGGATGCAAACAAATAGGGTATCCCAACTACAATCTAAACAGCCCGAAAACAATAATAACAAGAACACCAAATTTTAGCGTGGAAAACCTCTCAAGAAAGGAGAGTAAAAACCACGGGACTACTAGAGCCGCTTCAAATCCACTATCACCAAATTAGAGCAATACAAAGTCTTCCCTAGGTCTACTAGAGGCATACAATAATCATCATACACTTGGAATCAACAACATCAAGCATATGGAATCAAATACAAAGACAAAAGAAGGAAATCACCAAGAATTCTACAGCTGGAACAGAGGGGTGTGCAGATAGACTTCCAGAGCTGATTTGGACAAACCCACCGTTGGATAAGGTCACCCTAATGTCAGAATGACTGTGTCCAAAAATTAGAGCGATCCAACGGTTCAATCTCCGGGAAATGAACGACCTCTGCACCTGGGTTTTGAAGTGACGGAAATGACGAAAAATCTTCTTCTTTTTGTGTGATGTGTTTTGTGAGTCTTGTGAGGGTGTTACAAGAAAACCCCTGCTTCCTTCCTTTTTATTCATCTACAAAAAAAAAAAAAAAACAAGTGGGCCAAAATAATCTTATTGGGCTAACTCATGGGCTAAAAAAAAACCTAACAATTCTCCCCCTTTTTGGCCTATGAGGAAGAGTTCGCCATCCCGGCGATTGAGCAACAAACCTTCAACTTTTCCCTTGCCAAAGATTTTGTCAACATATCGGAACCATTATCATCGGTATGAACTTTATCAAGTTCAAACAACTTGTCTTCAAGCGCATCTCTAATCCAATGATACTTCACATCAATATGTTTTGTTCTCTTGTGAAACATAGAATTCTTTGCAAGGTGAATAGCACTTTGATTATCACAAAGAACCACGTAGCGCTGTTGCATAAAGCCAAGCTCCTGCATAAACCTTTTCAACCACAACAGTTCTTTGCATGCTTCCGTTGCTGCCACATACTCAGCCTCAGTTGTAGACAAAGCAACATACTTTTGCAGTCTTGACTGCCATGAGACAGCTCCCCCTGCAAAAGTCATCAAATATCCAGAAGTGGATTTCATGTTGTCTTTGTTTCCCGCCAAATCAGAATCCGTATAACCAACAAGCATTGGCTCTTCATTTCCAAATGTTATACCCAATTTGGAAGAACCACGTAGATATCTAAAGATCCACTTAACTGCTTCCCAATGCTTCTTACCTGGATTTGACAGAAACCGACTAACAACACCTACAGCATGGGCAATATCAGGTCTTGTACACACCATTGCATACATCAAGCTTCCAATCGCTGACGCGTATGGAACTTTATCCATGTCTTCAATCTCCTCCTTAGAAGAAGGGCAATCTTTGTCGGTTAGTTTAAAATTGGGAGTAAGAGGTGAACTAACCGATTTGGCTTTATCCATGTTGAACCTGCGAAACACCTTCTCAATGTATTGCTCTTGTGACATGTGCAACTTCTTTGAAGCTCTATCTCTAGTAATCCGAATACCAAGAATTTGTTTTGCTGGGCACAAGTCTTTCATAGAAAACGACTTGCTTAATTCTTTCTTCAGCTGAACAATTCTCTCTGCATTCTTGCCTACAATGAACATGTCATCAACATAGAGTAATAAAATGATAAAATCATCATCACCAAACCTCTGAAAGAAAACACAGTGATCTGAAATAGTCTTTCGGTAGCCTTGCTTCCCCATAATAGACTCAAATTTCTTGTACCACTGTCTTGGTGCTTGCTTCAACCCATAAAGACTTTTCTGAAGCTTACAGACATAGTCTTCTTTACCTTTAACCTGAAAACCTTCAGGTTGCTCCATATAAATTTCCTTATCCAATTCACCGTGAAGGAAAGCTGTCTTGACATCCATTTGCTCAACCTCAAGATCAAGACTAGCTGCCAAACCAAGAATCACCCGAATGGAACTCATCTTCACGACTGGGGAGAAAATCTCATCAAAATCAATACCCTTTCTTTGACTGAACCCTTTAACCACCAATCTGGCTTTGTACCTAGGCCGCGAGGTATGTTCTTCAGTCTTCACTTTATAGACCCACTTGTTCTTCAGAACTTTCTTGCCTTTAGGCAACTTTAGTAATTCAAAGGTATTGTTCTCATACAAGGAATTCATCTCATCTTGCATGGCTTCAACCCACTGATGTGTGTAAAATGCAACATATAAATTACATCAAATGAGGCATAAAACTAACCCTTTTTAAGTACTAATATTGGAAAAAGAGTGTTTTTGTCTTCCTTTTGTATTTTCAGGATTAAATGAGCTCAAAAACACAAAAGAAGCAAAAAGACAGCTAAATCCAACATAAATACAAGAAAAGGAACATAAGTGGATTGCCCGACCCCTCAACGGCATCTTCCCAAGCAAAATAGAGAAGGCAGAAGACTGAACACGGGCCGTGCTCAGCTAGCACGGGGCCGTGCCCAAGAAGCAGCAGAAAAGACAAACCTATAGAAGCTTCTATTGCCCACCACGGGGCCGTGCCCAGTGAACACGGGGGCGTGCCGAAAGTACAGCAGGCGCATTAATTGTAATTGCGAATTACAATTAATGAGGAGAGAGAGTGTCAGACAGGCACGGGGCCGTGCCCAGCGGACACGGGGCCGTGCCCAGCCCTCTGTTCAGCCTATAAATAGGAGTGCTTGGTTTCATTTCAACTCATCCCTAGGCACACCACCTCTCTCACACTTCATCCACCACCCACCACCATCACAACACCATCATCCACCACCATCATCCATTGTCCATCGTAGAGTGTGTGAGTCGTCTCAGGATCCAAGATTGATCGTAAGAGTTCTTGACAATCAAGGCCATGTTTGCCTAAGTCTCTTACATCACTTGGTGAAGACAAAGTGTCTAGTATAATACTTTTTATTTCTAATCTTTTGCACTTTTTATTTGGTTTTGTATTAATGACTTTAATAACTAGTTACTTATGTTGAAGGTGATCTTTCCTTATCGTTTGTCAGTGGTGTCTTGGCATTATTTTACTGTCTATATAAAATAAAGGATTTTCACCATTCATATCTCCACGGTCTATATGGAGGTATGTTGGCTACCTGGTCGGGGGTTAAGGGAACGGTTTGGTAAAGGTCTTGCCATTGTTCAGCGTTTAGAGGTCCTGCAATGGACCTGGGTCAAATTTAGTAGGACCTCCTTCAATGCTTCATGGTATTGGATGGCGGGGGTCCAAACTCTTTGATCCCCTCATAAGTTAACTACTATTAATACTATAACCCGGCTATTTAGGACTGTATCCCTGCTGACTCAGACTACTTAGCCGAGGGTAACGTCACCGCCAAAAGCGGGGCCTACCACAATATTGCATTAATAACTTAATTCATTATCTTCCAATAATCCACCCTTTTAGGATTGTATCATTGCTGACTCAAACTACTGGGGTGAGGGTAACGTCACCTTCAAAAGAGGGGCCTACTACAATAACTAAGATAATCTCTTAATTATGTGCAAAAGTGCGGAAATAATCAAAGGTTATACTAGATACAAGTCGGAACCAAGTGATTCATCTTGTCTATCTGTTTTTATTTTTTTTTATTTTTTTTTCAGCATTTTAGTTAGTTTTTATTTTTCTTAGCTTAAAACATTTTTCTAAACTTTTTATCTTGGTTAGACGTTGAGGATAAACCGGTATTAAAAGCTCTTGTGTCCTTGGACGACCTCGGTATCTTACCAACGCTATACTACGCTCACGATGGGTGCACTTACCCATATGTGTGTTTAGTGTTAGTAAAATATCGTGTTTTATAAATTTAAAACTTGGCTAAAATAAGTGTTAAAGGGGCTTAAAATATACACCTAATATATATAACACTTCGCACGCATCAAGTTTTTGGCGCCGCTGCCGGGGACACAAGGATTTTAAGTAAGTTAGGAATCAACGGCCTAATCATTTTTTCCTTTTTCTTTTATATTTTTTAGGATTTTCTTAGTTTTTCAGCTTCTGCAGAGCTCAGCACGGGCCGTGCCCGCTGAACACGCCCCCGTGCTAAATCACTGGAACTGGCAATCCTGTTTTACGTCAGACAGTAAGCTGAACACGGGGCCGTGCTCACTCAACACGCCCCCGTGCCCAAGATTCACTTACTGAAAACAGAACCGTTAGATCCCGGCGGTTGGTAATTTCTGACATAAACATGAGTGATAGTAATTATTTTTACTTTCGGCACTCTTATGGTACGTGGTGTCAATTATGTGGTGGCAAACATGAAGAAGTAAAATGCTACTTTCTAAATTATAGGCCCCACTACATGGACCCACCGACTTCTTACAACCTTAAGAGGGGCGAAAGTAAAAATAAGCACTATTTCTCCCTCGAATGCGCCCAGCCAGATATTCTGGGGGAAATGCTCCTTGATGAGTTATTTCACCTAGAAAAGCTAATTCTGAATTGGTTAAAAGAGCTTAGGAAGGATTTTATTGATCCACCCCAAGACGATAACCATGAAGAAATGTTGGAACCACATTTCGACAACCTCGTTGCTCCCGAAAATACCTTCGTTTCTAGCAAAGACTTGGACGATAGTCGTCCCTGTGTCGATTGTGCCGTGAAGGACTCTCCGTCGACTTCGTTCGGTGCATACATAGACCTGAGCGATTCGGCATACACCTTCTTTAACGAGAGCCCGGAAAAGGGTTGGACTTGTCCACCTAGAATAAAAATAGGAATTACCCTCACCGACAACCTCTTGCGTTCTCGCCTTAGTCTAGGACAATTAAGGTATCTTAGGCACTTTGGGGTTGTTCCAACCAGTAAGGAACCACCCGATTTCGACGAGATCCTTAGAAGTAGCAAAACTCCATAAAACAGCCTCCAGACACGGGGCCGTGTCCAGGTCAACACGCCCCCGTGCTCACCAAAAAGATTCTCTGCTGATTTGGTCAGAATACGGACAAAATGTGTCAGGATTTCCTCTGAACACGGGGCCGTGTCCAGTCAACACGGGGCCGTGTCCAGTGCACTGTCGTTTTCTTTAAATGCAGCCTGAATCCTGCTCATTTTTGACCACTTCAAAAGACAGAGATTCCTGGGATCTTCACTCATACCATCCTAGGTAAGTGCTAAAAGAAGGTTCCCAAGGACCATCTTGTCCCTTCCACTTTTATTCATTTCCTCTTCTTTAAATTTTTTTTTCAACATTTCCTCCATGGAAGCTTGGAAATCCCATGATTCCAACCCTCTATGTGAAGTTTGTAAGATTATTTGCTAAAGATTCTTGTTTAAAGTTAGTTGTATAACTTTATTTTAAATTATCTGAGCTTAAAACCCAGATAAAAATCATGAAAATAATTTAAAACTCCAAGATTCTTTAGCCAAAAATCCTGCAGACAAATGGACACGGGGCCGTGCTCAACGAGCACGGGGCCGTGTCCGGGGCTCTGTTTTGTAAAAATTTAGCTTTCTTCGGTTTCCTTCACAGAAAATGGCAAGCAGAACAAGCGGATCATCTTCAAGAAGTAACCGACAAGGGAGGAGATCTTCAACAGCAGAAGACTCTCTTGTAAACTATGTTTACGCTCTAAGGGAGGCTATTGATGAAATGACGGGAGTGGAGGAAGCATTGGTCGACCGTATAAACCATCTTACAGTGGGGCTGGAGGGCTGTCTCCATGAAGTAAACCTCTTGCACCAGAGGTTGAACCTTCTCGCCTCCCCGCCTTTGGTACCTATAATAACCCAAAGGGCGTGGAACGTGGTACCCGAAGTTGTCATTCCAGCCGAATGGTATGCCATGCACCAAGAGCCTCCGCGAAGAGTGGTGCAAGGAGTCCCGGTGAATGTTCCCCCTCAACCACCAGCTGCGGAGGAAAATGAAGCCGCATTCTTCCTTCCTAGGGAGATCGAAGAATGGCTTTAAACAACGTTTAGGGAAGAATTCATTCGGCTAAAAGTCCTACTATATCGGGAAACTATTCTCAAAATTTTCTTAAAATAGTAGAACTCCTTATGATAACCTCGTGTACCTGCTGGCCTATTTAGTTAAGTTTTAATTTTATCTTAATTTAGGATTATGTAAGTTCTCTCTATGATGAAATGAAATGATGGTTTTAAAGTTTGGATGGTTTTTAATGAATAAAACACACTCATGGTGGTAAAGGATGAAAAGGGGAACGAGAAAAATGACCTCATGCACAAGAACAAGGCAACCCGACAATTCTCTCCATTTCAGAAGGTTCAACACGGGCCGTGCCCAACCAACACGGCCCCGTGCTGAACCACCTGCAGAAAAACGCCCAGTTCAGGTAACTGGACACGGGCCGTGTTCACCCAACACGCCCCCGTGTCCAGACTTCTGTTTCTCTTGTTTGAATTTTGTTACTGGCACTTGAACACGGGGCCATGCCCGGATAACACGGGGCCGTGCTCAGCGCCCAGTATCACAAAATTTTTGCTTTTAAACACCATTTTACACATCTAATCAACCTAAAAATTTATTTTTGGGACACATTGAGGACAATGTGTAATTTAAGTGTGGGGGGGATGCTAAAACCTTGAATTTTGCAAGTCCTAAATGCAAGCCTTACACAAAACTCTATTGGAACCGCTAATCACCCCAAATTTTTTTCAAAAAAAAAAAAAAAATTTCAATTTTCTTACTTGTTTAGGTTTAATTCGGGAAATTCAAGTTCTCAAAAAGGTTATATTTTTACAAATTTACAACCGATAGCGTAGTGATAAAAAGAACCAACATAAGAAAATTATGAAAAGGCATGGCAAACTTAGTTAAAATTTGATTATATATACTTGATCACATAAAAACCCATTCCCACAAAAGTGAGTTTTGAGCCTTTATTGAGCACAATTACATATCATTAAAACTAAATGCTCATTTTTCGTTTCTTGTGTGAATAGCCGCTTGGTTCTTACGACTCTAGAACTTGCCATGACGATACATTCCCGGTCCTTATCAACTTAAACCCGAGTAAGTAAATGATGGAGGCATTAGGACTAACCCTTTTTATTTCTACACCATTATTTTCTTTTTCTTTTACCACCTACCAAAAAATCCCCCTAGTTAGCCCCTTTGAGCCTAAACCTTTTCATTTCATCACCCAAACCAAAAACCCTTTTACCCACCAAAACCTTTTTCGTTTTTAACCCTTTGTTTTAGTAACAAGTTCGGTTTTTCCTAAAAAAAAAAAAATGTGTTGATGATGAAGCAAAAAGAAAATAAACAATCAAGTTCATCAAAAATAACTTTGTTTGAATAATAGCTTCATCAAAATAAGAGTTACAAAAATAGAAAGTCCTACGAAAACCGACACTTGTTACGCTTTTCGCCTTTTTTCTACTAACCACTAACCACTATCCTAACCACCTACCCTTAACCCAAGCCTAACCCTTAACCCACAAAGTCCTCTTGATATCTACAAAGGTATAAAAGTTAAAAAGGAGGAGGATTGATTGCTTGGCAAGCCTATGGTAGGAATAAGTTCCATGTTGCTCTCGAGTGATTCACTAAAAATACACCTTCGGCCGAGTGTGAGTGATTTCTCCCGTGAGTTATGTGAACTTGTATATAAATGGAGTTTTAAAAAAAGGTATGTTATGCCCAAATAAGTAATTTCTCCTATGAAACGTTCTAAATAAATCAGTACGAATAGGATTATAAATAGATAAAAATAAAACCCAAAAAGATCTTGGATATCCCGACACTCTACGACAAGCCCAAAACCTTCTCTTCTACCTATTCCATTTGGGAGTGTAAGCCACATATTAAAGAGTTTTGCGTGAGGACAAGCAAAAGTTCAAGTGTGGGGGTATTTGATGTGTGTAAAATGCAACATATAAATTACATCAAATGAGGCATAAAACTAACCCTTTTTAAGTACTAATATTGGAAAAAGAGTGTTTTTGTCTTCCTTTTGTATTTTCAGGATTAAATGAGCTCAAAAACACAAAAGAAGCAAAAAGACAGCTAAATCCAACATAAATACAAGAAAAGGAACATAAGTGGATTGCCCGACCCCTCAACGGCATCTTCCCAAGCAAAATAGAGAAGGCAGAAGACTGAACACGGGCCGTGCTCAGCCAGCACGGGGCCGTGCCCAAGAAGCAGCAGAAAAGAAAAACCTATAGAAGCTTCTATTGCCCACCACGGGGCCGTGCCCAGTGAACACGGGGGCGTGCCGAAAGTACAGCAGTCGCATTAATTGTAATTGCGAATTACAATTAATGAGGAGAGAGAGTGTCAGACAGGCACGGGGCCATGCCCAGCGGACACGGGGCCGTGCCCAGCCCTCTGTTCAGCCTATAAATAGGAGTGCTTGGTTTCATTTCAACTCATCCCTTGGCACACCACCTCTCTCACACTTCATCCACCACCCACCACCATCACAACACCATCATCCACCACCATAATCCATTGTCCATCGTAGAGTGTGTGAGTCGTCTCGGGATCCAAGATTGATCGTAAGAGTTCTTGACAATCAAGGCCATGTTTGCCTAAGTCTCTTACATCACTTGGTGAAGACAAAGTGTCTAGTATAATACTTTTTATTTCTAATCTTTTGCACTTTTTATTTGGTTTTGTATTAATGACTTTAATAACTAGTTACTTATGTTGAAGGTGATCTTTCCTTATCGTTTGTCCGTGGTGTCTTGGCATTATTTTACTGTCTATATAAAATAAAGGATTTTCACCATTCATATCTCCACGGTCTATATGGAGGTATGTTGGCTACCTGGTCGGGGGTTAAGGGAACGGTTTGGTAAAGGTCTTGCCATTGTTCAGCGTTTAGAGGTCCTGCAATGGACCTGGGTCAAATTTAGTAGGACCTCCTTCAATGCTTCACGGTATTGGATGGCGGGGGTCCAAACTCTTTGATCCCCTCATAAGTTAACTACTATTAATACTATAACCCGGCTATTTAGGACTGTATCCCTGCTGACTCAGACTACTTAGCCGAGGGTAACGTCACCGCCAAAAGCGGGGCCTACCACAATATTGCATTAATAACTTAATTCATTATCTTCCAATAATCCACCCTTTTAGGATTGTATCCTTGCTGACTCAAACTACTGGGGTGAGGGTAACGTCACCTTCAAAAGAGGGGCCTACTACAATAACTAAGATAATCTCTTAATTATGTGCAAAAGTGCGGAAATAATCAAAGGTTATACTAGATACAAGTCGGAACCAAGTGATTCATCTTGTCTATCTGTTTTTATTTTTTTTTAGTTTTTTTTTCAGCATTTTAGTTAGTTTTTATTTTTCTTAGCTTAAAACATTTTTCTAAACTTTTTATCTTGGTTAGACGTTGAGGATAAACCGGTATTAAAAGCTCTTGTGTCCTTGGACGACCTCGGTATCTTACCAACGCTATACTACGCTCACGATGGGTGCACTTGCCCATATGTGTGTTTAGTGTTAGTAAAATATCGTGTTTTATAAATTTAAAACTTGGCTAAAATAAGTGTTAAAGGGGCTTAAAATATACACCTAATATATATAACACTTCGCACGCATCACCCACACCCTTTTATGTTCATCTTCCATGGCCTCTTCATAACACTCGGGCTCTCCCCCGTCAGTGAGCAAGACATACTCATCAGCAGAATAATGGGTGGAAGGATGACGGTTTCTTGTAGACCGTCTGAGTGGGACAAATGTTGGCATACCTGGTACTGGTAACTCTGGATGAGGACCCTCATCTAACTCTTGTTGCTCTGGAATATCATGATTATCAGTACCATGTTGTTCATCATGTTGAATATCATCTTCATTATGCGGCTTAGAGTGCTGTGGAGGAACTGGATCCAAATCAGTAAGATCATCAGTATGTTGAGGAACTATCTTTGTCTTCTCAATATCTTTCAAACTTTGATCTTCAATAAAATCAGCATCGAAACTTCTTATGAGTTTCTTCGAGATTGGATCATAAAACCTGTGTCCAAACTCATCTCCCCCATAACTAACGAATATACATGGCTTGGTCTTTACATCAAGCTTTGTTCTTTCATCTTTGGGAATATGCACAAAAGCCTTGCATCCAAAGACCCCCAAATCATCGTATGAAACATCTTTGCCGCTCCAAACCCTGTTAGGAACATCAAAAGACAAAGGAACACAAGGAGTACGATTAATAACATTTACTGCGGTGTTCAAAGCTTCACCCCAAAAGGAATTAGGAAACCTTTCATGTGACAACAAACATCTAACCCTTTCAGCCAATGTTCTATTCATCCGCTCTGCTAAACCATTCAACTGTGGTGTCTTTGGAGGAGTCTTTTGGTGCCGAATACCTTTCTCTTTACAATAAGCATCAAAAGGACCAATGTACTCACCTCCATTATCTGTTCGAATACACTTGAGCTTCTTCTCAGTTTGTCTCTCAACTAAGGCATGAAACTGCTTAAACACATCTAATACTTGATCTTTAGACTTCAAAGTATAGGCCCAAACTTTTCTCGAATGATCATCGATAAATGTGACAAAGTACAAGCAGCCCCCAAGTGTTCTAGTCTTCATAGGACCACAAACATCCGAATGTATTAAATCAAGTATATTGTCTCTCCTATGAGGAGGGTGACTTTTGAAAGAAACCCTTCTTTGCTTACATGCCAAACAATGAGAACACTTCTTCAAATGAACATCGTGCAAATCAGGCAAGGCATTCTTCTTCAACAAAATAGACATCCCTTTTTCACTCATGTGAGCAAGTCTCCTATGCCACAAGTTGGTCATATCGGCATTCACTAACAAATTGACCGAATCTTTGGAGATCTTCGGACGCGTTCTGTATAACTTTGAACTTCTTTTACCTCTTGCCACAATCAAAGAACCACGAGTGAGTTTCCAAATACCATCACCAAAGGTACTATAGTAACCATCATCATCAAGTAAACCTGCGGAGATCAAATTAAGTCTGATGTCTGGAACATGTTTTACATTGTGTAAAACCAACTCCATCCCAGTGTCAAACTTCAAGCAAACATCCCCAACACCTACAACCTTTGATAGCCCGTTATTACCCATCTTAACAACCCCAAAGTCACCAGGTGTGTAAGATGAATAAAATTCCCTTTGTGATGTCACATGACACGTAGCACCAATGTCAACAACCCAACTCGAATCATCACGTGCAATGTTCACCATATCATAATCACAACAAATGAAGAACTCTTCAGTAGCAGTATTAACTTCAGCAGTATCATTGCCACCATCATCTTTTTTCTGATTGTTCTTTTGATTGATGTAATTAGCCTTCTTGTTCTCCCTTTTTAATTGTCTGCAGAATTTAATTGTGTGCCCTTTCCTACCACAATGATGACACTCATAATCAGCAAACTTACCTCTAGACTTACTACGATGCTTCCCTTTGTTACCCGGACCTCTACTTTGACCTCTCCCCCTGCTCTCTGTGGCCAAAACATCGGATTGTGAAGAGGAACCTTGTGATTTTCTTCTCATCTCTTCATTTAAAATACTGCCTTTAGCCATTTCCATAGTAATAATACCATTTGCTGCAGAGTTGGACAATGATGTCCTAAAAGTCTCCCAAGAATCCGGTAAAGTACCAAGAAGCCATAAGCCTTGTACCTCGTCTTCAAACTTGATACCCATTCCTGCAAGCTGATTAATAATACCCTGAAAAACATTCAAGTGATCAGTAACAGGAGTTCCATCATTGTACTTCAAATTTATCAACTGTTTAATCAAGAACAGTTTATTGTTTCCGGTCTTCCGAGCATACAATTCTTCAAGCTTGTTCCACAAAGTACGAGCGTGAGTCTCCCCGCTAATATGGTTCAAAACATTATCATCAACCCACTGGCGAATATAACCACAAACCTTTCTGTGCAAGATATTCCATTCTTCATCTGTTTTACCTTCAGGTTTATCGGTATTAAACACAGGCATATAATAATCTTTCACATAAAGGAGATCTCCCATCTTGCCTTTCCAAACATGATAATTATAACCATTCAAATTCACAATCCTACTTGTATTAGCTTCCATTGTTCAATCAAGTTTCAACCCAATAACAAGATCCAATGGCTCTGATACCACTATGATGGGAAAAACGCCAAACCCGGTCATGAACGGTAAAACAAACGCGGAAGCAAACTTCGTTTGACCAAGACTTTTCCCAAACTAGAATGAACCTGTGAGGATGCAAACAAATAGGGTATCCCAACTACAATCTAAATAGCCCAAAAACAATAATAACAAGAACACCAAATTTTAGCGTGGAAAACCTCTCAAGAAAGGAGAGTAAAAACCACGGGACTACTAGAGCCGCTTCAAATCCACTATCACCAAATTAGAGCAATACAAAGTCTTCCCTAGGTCTACTAGAGGCATACAATAATCATCATACACTTGGAATCAACAACATCAAGCATATGGAATCAAATACAAAGACAAAAGAAGGAAATCACCAAGAATTCTGCAGCTGGAACAGAGGGGTGTGCAGATGGACTTCTGTCACACACTGATATTTCCACGTATTACCGGTGGGCCCGGTGGGGAGTATCGTGACGTAGTCGATATCATCATAGTCAAACAACACAATTTAAATGCACAGCGGAAGCAAAATATAATTATATTACAACCGAATGAAAATATCAAAGTATTACAAACGGTATGTAAAAGATCCACAGGCGGATCAAATAAAAGAAAACTGTTCAACAGACTTCAGGCATCTAGAACTTGCAAGATTCCCTATTAACGCCCTGAGCTCCCAGCCAATTACGTACAGTACCTGCCACTTAACCTTTTTGGAAAATACGTCAGTTTACACTGGTAAATACAATTAACTGATTCATTTTGAAAATGTCTAAGAAAATTGATTTGAATGCACAAGGCACAAAACTTTTTATAACTTGGGACAATCTTATTAATAAAAATCTTGTATCCGATTTACATGGTTGTCCAACATTTAGGGCCGGTGATTATACAATACAAGCCGGTTAAGATTAATCGACACACCATAAATTTAACTCACAAGAAGACAGCCTTACGAGTGAGTATATCTTTTACATACGCAACAGGAGGTGTTATGCCTACACCTTGTGCTTAAGTTATGGTCATTCACTTTTTAAATGAGCCAAGGATATTCAGGACACGGTCATTAACCCCCAATGTTATTTGTTATCAATCAATACAGATTAAAACGGGATTATGCAATTTAATCATCTCCGATTAAAAGGTTTCTACACCCGACCAAGCGGTATTTTTATAATACCGTATCCCAAGCCCGTATAAGGGAAAATAAGTTAAAAGTATTTACCTGAGCTAGCTCCTGTCTTAAATAGCAAGAATTATAATAACTCAGCCGTATTCACTTAAGTAAGCGTAGGTACAATTTACCGGAAGGCTCTAGTCTGGAAATGATGGTATAAATAACCAATTAGAATACTAACGGGTCTTTAATTAAGCCTAAACTTAGACCGGTTAGTTTTAAGGAAATATACGGTTCAAACGCATGATTAAGCGAAGACCGGAATAGAATGTGTTTTAGACCCGACAAGTTTGAAGACTTGTATAATATGGGTAATCTAAACACCTTCTGGATTTTGAGACAAAAATGATAAGGTTTGACCCGTTTCGGCTAACTTATGCAAACTAGTTACATAAACCGAACCGAACGCGCAAGAGGTGTAACGGGTAACCAATTGAGTCATGAACATGTTTCCTAAGTTAATATGCTTTAAATATGTTGTGATATCAGTAGGATACCTTCCATTATGCCCAAAACGAATTTAAAACCAATTTATGCCCCTTAGGGGTATTTTGGTCATTTTAAAGGTTATAAAAGAGATTAAATATTATTCTGAGTTACAGGTCTGATTAAATCAGTAAATATACTTAATTTAATAAGTTATAACAGTAGGGTATCATATATATGTGAAATTTATTAATTATAACCATATTATGCACCGCAGGGGCATTTTGGTAATTTCACATAGGCTTTAAAAGGTCAAAACTGAAAACCTGCGTTTAAAACTTTTCCTTACTGTTAAAATATAAAAATTTACTAAATATATCGGTAGGCATCAGCCCTTATATGTTTAAAATAGTTTTGAACCATACTATGCGTTAAAAACGCTTAAAAAGGCGATTTGGAGCCATTTCCGGGTTTTGTATAGAAAGCTGATATTTTTATTATTCCATAAGGCTCAAAATATTTTATTTATCATATTATATCAGTAGAAAAAGGTTCGGGGGTCAAAAGGATTCGTAAAACTCATTTTATAGCCCGGAAGGGCAAAACCGGTAATTACCGAATTAATGCTATAATCCTAAGTTATGCTCAGTCTAAAAATAAATAAAAATCTCCAAAAATCCCAAAATATTATTTTATATCAGTAGGTAAAAATTTTGATATCAAAAATTGGGTTTATATAGGCTATATGCCAAATACGCCGTTTAATTAGTAAAAAGCTTCTCATTTACGCTAATGAGCATAACTCCTAATCTAGGCCTCAAATTGATGTCAAATTTTAGGGACAAGTTTATAAATCAGTAATAAAGATTATTGTCCTCTCACATTTTCAAAATTCTCGTTTTAGGGTCAAAAGGGCATAACGGTCAACATTTAGGCATTTAACGAAAACATGCATGAACTAGGATTTCTATGGAACCAAGTTGTATAACCTTGGAGGGTTATACTAACTTATAATATGGTCCTAATGGAATCCTAAGGCATATCTAAACTAAGCTAAATCGGGTCAGAACTGAAAGTCAAAGCAAAAGTCAACTTTTGCGACTTTCGGTTCCGAACCGAGCCTATACTTAGAATTGTCGGGTTGAATCATGCTTAGGCATGTTCAACTAATATTTACCAAGTTATTAAAGTGAGAAAACTGATTTTATGACTTTTATATTAATAGTTATGTATTTTATTTAAAACTAACCCGTTTGACTTTTATTTGACCCGACAATTAAACTAAGTAAACGTGGTAATTAGGAGGTGCCCTTTTGAGGGTTAATCACCTACCTAATTACGGTCACGTAGCCATGTTCGTTGCGAACCATGGCTCAACCGTTTAAAAGTCAAAGCGTCTATCGAAACACTTGACTTTTTCGGCTATAATCCGTTAAATAATTAAACTGAGAACGAAAGGGAACTTACAAGGGTCCAATGGACCGAAGGAGGTTCTCAAAAAGGTTCAAGATCCTCACAACTCAGAGAATAGATCAGATTAGAAGGAGAGGTGCAAATGAGAGCCAAAGATCAAGTGGGTTTATATAGGAAAACAAGGACCGTTAGGATCGTTTCTTGATAAACGTGATCGAATCTGGACCGTACACCTTTACCCATAGTTTTGGTATACAATGGGCGCCCCTAAACAGCCCCTAGATTGATAAAAACCCACTTGCAACACCTGGAAACAGCTGGAACAGCTGGTAAGAGCTGGAAATCAAGTTTCTGAAATGGCAGTTTTGGTCCCTGCATGCTTCTAGCCCCTTTCTGATGCGTTTGAGGCCCGTTAAACCATTTTTAAGCCTCTACAATGATGCCTAAACATGAGGGACATGAAACATGCTCAAGAACATGTCGGATGTCTGTTCGTTTGGTCGTACGGTCACGTTGTTCGACTAATTACGACGAAACACGAACGAACGCTAAAAACGATCCAAATTACGCGACGAATGGAATTTTATCATGGCGATCACTAAAATAAAATATTTTAATGCTTACATAAATTTTTGGGTGTCCGGAGATATTCAGAATGTGAGATATGCGCGAAAATGCAAACTTGTGCACTTTTTGACACTTTTAGTCCCTGCTTGACATAAAAGTTTATTTTTGCGCACCGAACACCTCTAAGCCTATATCTAAGCTATACAAAGGATATTTAGGGCATGTTTAACTTAGGGTCATCTTCCGGAAGGTCCGTTACCCTACGAATCGACATACTTTTGCAGTTTGACGCAAATAGTCCTTTAATTGCGCAAAGTAGCGCGAAATGCCGTTTAATGATATCCAAGCCTTCCATGGCCCATATTGATCATTCCCAAGCATATACTTAAATATTACTACGCTCACGTTCGCTTAGATGGTCACCGAAAGGCGTAGATTCAAAAGTTGATGCTTTAGGTCTCTCTATTGCGCAAACTTGCGCATCTCATCATTTAATAGCATTGAAGCCTCATCTAATCCATATTAGGCATTCTTGAAAGTATTATTAAACATTACGATGCTTCGGGTCTGCTAAAAGGTCATTCAGAGGTATAATTAAACATATTGACACTTTTAGTCCCTCTAACTTGCAAAGTTGCGCGTAACTTTACTTATAGGCATAAAAACCTTAGACGGCCATTATTTGGCATTCCCGAGAGTATAATTAAATATCATGAAGCTCTCGGTTTGTTAAAAGGTCACTCAGAGGTTAGAATTGACATGTTGACGCTTTTAACCCTTTATTACGCAAACCTTCAATTAATTACGCAAACGGCTACACTTAACCATCAAGTGGCACATTTGTGAATATAAACATCGTAAGAGGTTATTTAGAAACTTATTTTAGGTATGCTAACACTTCCAGTCCTTTCATAATCAAAGTTTTCGATTTTTCGAAAAATGAGTCCCTAAATTTCAATGTTTGACTTCATTAGGGTTCATTACACGTGTCAAGACTTCATTGGACGTGATTTTACGAGGTGTTACAACTTCCAGAGCTGATTTGGACAAACCCACCGTTGGATAAGGTCGCCCTGATGTCAGAATGACTGTGTCCAAAAATCAGAGCGATCCAACGGTTCAATCTCCGGGAAATGAACGACCTCTGCACCTGGGTTTTGAAGTGACGGAAATGACGAAAAATCTTCTTCTTTTTGTGTGATGTGTTTTGTGAGTCTTGTGAGGGAGGGTGTTACAAGAAAACCCCTGCTTCCTTCCTTTTTATTCATCTACAAAAAAAAAAAAAAAAAAAAAACAAATGGGTCAAAATAATCTTATTGGGTTAACTCATGGGCTTAAAAAAAACCCAACAAGTAATTAGTAATTAGTAATTACCCCTTGTTAGACTGCGGGGTATGGTGGGGCTTGGGTTGGGGCAATTGCTGACACCTGGATGTTGAATTCTCATAACCCAAACCCAAGTTTTAATGGGGTATGGTGGGGCTTGGGTTGGGCGTGGCTGGGCGCGTGGCCTAGCCACATCACCATTTTTTTTAATATATATTTAAATTAATTAACTACATAAAAAAACATATTTTTATTTAAATACATAAACAAACATAATAATTATTAAAATAAAAAACAATCATTCTTCGTCGTCTTCGTCGGTTTCGAACCCAGGAATCGTTGAAACATGTTCCACCAAATCAGATCGAAGGTTGTGATGTATATCCCTTGACTTGATCAAAAATTCATTTACCGCTTTATCTTGGTCTGTTACGTTACCTGGTTGGGGGTTATCGTCATCATAGTAGGTAACGACCGCTCTACCTTCATCCTCCAAAATCATGTTGTGAAGAATGATACATGTGTACATCACGTTTCCAATCTGATCCTTGTCCAATAGTCGACAAGGCATTTGTAATATTCGCCACCTTTTCTTCAAAACACCGAATGCTCGCTCGACGTCTTTACGTGCAGCCATCTGTACCCTGTTAAACTTTAATCTCTTTGGATCTGTCGTACCGTGTTTTGTGAATGATTTTACAAAAACCCCCCACTCTGGGTAAATCCCATCAACTAGGTAGTACCCATACACGTACTCAACCCCGTTTACAAAGAAAGTTCCTTTGGGTCCTATACCATTTACTCGATCATTGAAAAGGGGCGAGTGGTTTATGATGGTAATATCATTATGTGAACCTGGCATACCGAAGAACGCATGCCATATCCAAAGATCTTGGGACGCAACCGCTTCAAGCATGATGGCTGGACTCCCGTGAAATCCACTCGTGTGAGCGCCTTGCCATTGGGTAGGACAAAGTTCCCAAGCCCATTTCATACAATCTAAACTACCTAGCATCCCGGGTAGCCCATGATAATCTGCGCGATGTTCCAATAATTGTTGCATGTCACTGAACGAGGGCTTTCTCAAATATCTTTTCCTATAGAGTTCTAGAATACACGAACAAAAGTTGTGAAGACTTTCTCTAGCTACACGTGCAGACATTTTTAAATAGTCATCCATAATGTCCGAACTATTGCCGTACGCTAACTGCCTAAGTGCGACCGTGACCTTTTGCCACGTAGTAAATCCTAATTGCCCGGTTACATCGGGTTTTTGTTGAAAATAAACATACTTCTCCTCAAGATCTCTAGATATCCTTAAAAATAAGTTTCTACTCATACGAAGACGACGCCTAAACATTTTTTCATCATACTTAGGTTCAGCTGAGAAGTAATCGCTTACCAACAAATCGTTAGCGGTGACCCGTTCACGAGCGATGTACCTTCTTCTGCGTTTAGGTTGTTGACTCTCTTCCTCCTCCTCTTCGTTTTCAACGATAGCTTTCACCACCGTCGCGATCGTTTGTAGAAATATTTCCGCCCCATCGTCAGATGATGATGACGATTCAGTATAACTTGAAGAACTCATGGCGATATTGTGTTTTATGTGTTTGATTTTGTGTGAGAAAAATGATAAATATTGTAAAGTATTTATAAAGGAATTTTTTTTTTTAAAAATAGACCAACGGCTAGTTTGGTTTGGCCATTCACAACCCGCCATGTCAGCTTGGCCAGACCGCCCCACGCCCGGCTTGAAACCCATGCCCACCCGGGGTGGTGGCTTGGGCGTTTTTCCCCTACCCACGCCCAAACTCCCGCCCCATACCCCGCAGTCTTAGGTAATGTTGATGGTTTTGATTGTAAATTAGGGTTTTGAAAAGTGAAGTGGAAAGTCTGGAGGAGTTGGAGAAGGATAAGTATTACGCTTTGAAAGTTGGTGATATTCATGAATTTAGGGTTCGAGCAGAGACGTTTGCAACCGACTGCAAAAGGCGTGTGGAGGAGTTGAGGAGTTGTGTGAATGAGGTAAATTAAGGCCTGGTTCATAATCTATTTACTTGTAATGTTATAACTACTTGAATTATCAGAATCTTTTGAACTGCTGTGCCATAGAACTTGTGACTGAAGGATTTTATTTGCCCTCACTGTATGTTTGTTTGTTTCGTAATTCTGTTGATCGTTTGCACAGCTGAACTCGAGTTTCATCCAACTTCAACACAGTGCTGGCTGTTCCAACAGTTCTGTCATAGCTGCAGCTGAAATGAGGAAATTCGAGCTTCAAGCTATGAAAGAGAATTTAGATAGAAGGCTGGCTTCTAACTACGAGACAAGGGCGCAGTTGCAGAAACAGCTAAAGAGTATGCTGATTTCACAAAAGAGAATGGAAGAAGCCATCTAATGTGGTTTGAACGATAGCATATTTCTGAAAGGAAAGACTTGCTCTTATGGCTCTTTCTGTTGATTAGTGCAATACAAAAGTACATTTTTAAGCATAAGTTTGCGCTGTGATAAGATAAGGAAGGAAAGAATGTTGATAATGGAGATAGTAACCACCATATGTGCAATACCTCCAAAATCAGGAATTCACAGCCAACTTGTTGACAAAAGTAAGAAAAGTGTGTAGAAAGTCCAAAATCAGGAATCAACGATCACTTTCTCCTTACCACGATATGGTGTTGCATTATCTAGCAAATTACTTTTGAGCTAGAGGTGGCAATGCCAGTCTGGTGGTTTGCTATATGTGTCAAGACATGTTTGTATCAAAACGATTAACTTTTGATACGAGTCAAAACAGGGCGGTTTTGGTTGATCCAAGACGCTTTCCGTCGAAAGAATTTAATGTTTTCAAAAAATATAGATTATAGTGTATTGAATATCTATACTATTATAAAAAGGAGAAGTGATGGATAAAGATGTAATTTTACCATTTATACAAGTTGTTAAACAGGATGTACAAAAGAGTTTAAGCCATACAATAGGAACTCAACAGCCATTTTAAGACGCCAAATGGGGCAATTTAGACAATTTCTCCTTCTCTCTGATGAGAAATCAATTCCCTAAACCTCCTCTTCAATGCGTCCAATCATTTCCATCCGACCCCTGATAAGAAGTAACGGAAAAAGATGCGCGGTTCCACAAAAACGATGGAAGGGCGATGGGTCTCGCAGCGGCTGTGCAGCGAGCTAGGGCTGACAACAATTCGGTTTTGTAAGTTTGGTGATTCTCTTCTACTCACGAGAACCCCGATTGAACATCTACTCTGTTTGATGGCAGGTAGGGTTCGGAGTACACGATTCAGATTGATACACTATTCACGAATTCTTCCCTGAGATTTTTACTACATTTGATATGGATAGAAGATAACTTCTTCATGAATACAGGTGATTTTGCTAACTTTCAAAATTGTGATGGAACTTTGGTTTTCTATATGAAATTTAGGGTTTGGATCGAAGTGTGTTTCTTTATGATTATTGATTAAATACAGGTATTTACTTTACATTATTATACTACATAGGCGTTTGCTATTGTTCGGCAAGCTGCCAGGAGGAAGCTTGGCATGCACCATTTTGATACACAGGTCTTTCTCTCAAACACACACTACATATGGTTGTTTTAATTGGAGAATGTTAACTTAATTGTATTCTTATAAAGTTCAATGAGTTTATTACTGTATTTTATGCGATGGAATATTTAATTTGGTTGATAAACCTGATTAGAGTTTGGTCTAGATTATTGGTGGTGCAGTTTAATGACAGGTCTATTGCTGAGATGGAAACGAGATAGGGAAAAACACTGGTCTCAACATTGGCTGCATATCTTAACACCTTGACTGGCGAGGGTGTTCATGGTATGTGTATACTCTTTGGTTGTTCTTCTACTTTGAATTTACTCTAATTGTTTATCTGGAAGGTAGAAGCAAAGTTACAGTGCAAGCATGTTGCATATGCCAATATATTTTATTATATGATCAACATGATTTTTGATATACAGTGGTTACTGTTAATGATTATTTTGCTCAATGTGATGCTGAGTGGATGGGTTGTGTTCATCGCTTTTTAGGTCTTTCTGTTGGTCTTATTCAAGTAATTAAGAACCCACTTTGCTTAATTATGAGTTTGACACTGTCATATGTTTTTTTACATTCTAAAATCTATTGCAGGGGAGATCTTGTTCAAGTAGATACTTGGGTAGCCCCAAATGATAAAAACGGTATGCGCCGTGATTGGCTGCTTTGTGATTATAAAACAGGCGAGGTTTTAACAAGAGCCTCAAGGTTTGCATTAAAGTCTCTCCAATATCTATATACCGTTCTAACATTCATGTTTGCAAAGTGAGTGCTTCATACTTTACCCTCATAATGAATTTTATGTTAACTTTTGATTTATTGTTATCTTCTTTTGTACAGGTTCCGACCCACGTTACGTGGGGTAAAATATTAAAAAAATTCATGTAAGAGGCATAAAAATATGGAACTAGGTGCTTACGGTTATCAACAAGTGTTTCACATTTTGTAATATAACATCTACACGTCTGACCCACGTTCCGCCACTAAAAAGTTCTCTCTTAAAGCAGTTTTTTGTTTTAAACAGATTAACATGAAAGGTCTAGATGGAATTCAAGGGCCGGAATATGTCGGTACAGGACGTGTGTTCAGAAGACAAGCCTTATATGGTTATGATCCACCAAAGGGTACCAAAAGGCCAAAAATGGTAAGTTGTGATTGTTGTCCTTGTTTTGGACGTAGAAAGAAGAATCCGAAGTTTGAAAAACATGGTGATGTGGAAAATGTTCAAGGTAAATTGACGTTTTTACCCTTCAACTACCAACTGAATTATACCGGTCTCATGTAACTGTTACGTTTCTCTCATAATCAGGATACAATGACGATGATAAAGAACTTTTGAAGTCTCAAATCAACTTTGAAAAGAAGTTTGGACAATCGGCTATCTTCGTTACTTCGACTTTAATGGTTGACGGCGGGGTCCCACCATCCTCGAGCCCGGCATCACTACTCAAAGAAGCCATTCATGTAATCAGTTGCGGGTACGAAGACAAGACCAAATGGGGTTTGGAGGTAAAGTGAAAACAGTCGTTTACTTTTTGAGCTCGTTAATGTTTCCATGATCCTAAAGTGTCTTTACAATGCAGTTAGGCTGGATTTACGGGTCGATCAAAGAGGATATTCTAACGGGGTTCAAGATGCATTGTCGCGATTGGAGGTCAATACACTGTATGCCAAAAAGACCAGCATTTAAAGGGTCAGCTCCCATTTAAAGGGCTTCCTGTTATGTTCATGTTAATATTACTCTTTTGAAGTTTAATGCATATCATTTCATGATTTATGTTCAGATTCGGCCAGATTGTCAAACTTTGTACTGGAGTGCTACATGGCCAAAGGAAGTTGAGCAACTTGCAAGGCAGTTGCTTTATAACCCTTACAAAGTAAGATATTTAATTTTGAAATGTTAAAGTTAAAGGTAGCAATTTCAACACGTTTTTATGGAAATGGTTCAACTTGGGTTGTATTTCATTGAAAACGCGATATAACCGTTGCAGCGCTGCCCATGTATGAGAAACGTGCCACTGCGTTCGGTTTGATGAAAATTGACGAGGAAGGTAGGATAATCGAGTTTTCAGAAAAGCCGAAGGGAGAAAAATTGCAAGCAATGAAGGTATGAAGATAGTCAAATTTGAACCTTCAAGGGGTGGCACGGTGATAAACTGCCTTAACCCCTTGAAGGTCACGTGCCAACTCTGGTTAGCAGGGTATTGGTGGGCCCTTGAGTTTTCCCTAACATGCTCTCATGGTTGTGAATAAAAAGGAAAAGATAGTTGAATTTGATTGCATCTTCTTTGAGTTAATGTCATTGATTTAATATATTCACTTTAGGTTGATACTACCATTCTCGGCCTGGATGATAAGCGCGCACAAGAAATGCCGTTTATTGCAAGTATGGGCATATACGTTTTTAGTAAGAATGTTATGCTGGATTTGCTAAGAGAGAAGTTTCCAAAGGCGAATGACTTTGGAAGCGAAGTAATTCCAGGTGCAACTTCAATCGGCCTGCGGGTAAGTTTAGGTGTTTAGCTTATGGATTTTCCCATTTCTTAATGATTTATCATAATTCAGGGGCGTTAGATTCTGATGCGACACAAACCTAATACGAAATTTGTAGGTTAGTGTTTAGATGGTACTTCCCATGTAGCTACACGGGCCGTGTTAGTTCAACCTGACGGGTTCTCGGGTTGACCCGTTTAACCTGTTTATTTTATTAAATGTTTATTTATATCATAGCTCATTGGATATTTTGTGTCACAATTCAAAAGCGAAATGAGCATGTGGCCATATAGTTTAAACATAATATTTTATATATATTTGAATTTTCTGTTGTAAAATTTGATATTTTAGAGAATATGCAAAAAAGTAAGAATAAAATAAAATATATTTTCGGGTTAAGTTAGTGCCAACCCGTGAAAACACATTTCATGTACGGGTTCATGTGTTTGACACGACTTTCGAGTTTGTGTCAAATTTCCAGGTTCTTTGGTTCGACCTATTAACCCACAAACACGCCCAATAAAAACTGATCTGAAGACTTTATGTAGATCATACGCCTAACCATTAAGACAATTGCTTCATTCGTTTTAGGTACAAGCCTACCTGTATGATGGTTACTGGGAAGACATCGGTACCATTGAGGCTTTCTATCATGCAAATCTGGGGATCACCAAAAAGCCGGTACCAGATTTCAGGTCAGCTTGTTATACAACTTACCATAAACTTGTTAAATTGACAACATAACAAACAGAAAATATGTCATTCATCGGTCTGCAGTTTCTATGATCGGTCTGCACCAATATACACACAACCACGATACTTACCACCTTCAAAGATGTTGAATGCCGATGTTACACAGAGTGTCATTGGTTAGGGTTGCGTAATCAAGGTACTTACTGTAATCTTTTAGGATTTATAATTTAAGGTTTAGGGTGTAGACATGTTCTGACGGGGGTAGAATTTTATTTGTACTACAGAACTGTAAAATTCATCATTCGGTGATTGGTCTTCGGTCATGCATTTCTGAGGGTGCGATTATTGAAGACACTTTGCTCATGGGAGCTGACTACTATGAGGTAGCTAACCTTCTTTTAGAAATATAGTGTTCGTTTTCTCTCTTTTTTTTTTTTTTTTTTTTTTTGTAGGAAATGAATGATGGGTTGCGTTTATATTTGAGCAGACTGATGCAGACAGAAGACTGTTGGCGGCAAAGGGGAGTGTACCAATCGGTATTGGAAACAATACTCACATCAAGAGAGCGATTATAGACAAAAATGCTCGAATTGGAGATAATGTGAAGGCAAATAATCAGTTAGATATATAGATATAATAATCATCATAATGTAGAACTGATAATCTGTATTGGTAAACTTGCAGATTATAAACAATGATAATGTCGAAGAAACAGCACGTGAGACAGACGGTTACTTCATTAAGAGCGGGATTGTGACGGTGATCAAAGATGCCTTGATTCCAAGTGGCAGAATAATATGAGATGTCGACTTGTTTACTCGTTAGCGTGGGATATTTTCGTTCATGTTACTTGTTTTTTAAGTGCTATTTTATTTAAGATCCGGGTTTGGACCCGATTATACAAAGGATTAAGCTTTCATGTTTTTTTAAAAGTAATCGATTTCAGCCATTTATTGATCGAGGCAATAGCGATCTAAGCCCTTTGATCGACTGTATGGTCACTCTGTATAAATACAAAATGAAGTTCTGAGGATACAAACACATGCACACATCAAACAGCAACTTCAAACTCGAAAGACGAGTTATCGATGTTGTGATTGTCGCTCATAACCTAACATAAAGCGGAATAATTTATAAACTAATAGACGAGTATAATGATGTAAATTATCGATTCCGCCGCAACGCGCGGGTTTCCCACTAGTGATTAGAAAAGATATTACTTCAATAATAATCTAGTTTTTTTTAATGAAATGGTTTTGATGTTAACTTTACTTTTCTAGCATTAAAAACACATTTTCGCGACCTTTAACCCATTCAGCGTTCAGTCTGTTAGATAAGAGTCTAAGACATTACTTAAATCAACCCATTCATAACTAAAGTGTCAAAATTTCCACCTGTTGTTTCAGCTCCACTCTTTCTTGCAATGGATATATTTTATACCTTTACTTGTAAAGAAATTACAAGCAAGTGAAATTGATTCCATTTGTTATTGATGCTATTGGTGGGATATGAAAACAGATAGCTATTGGGCTAACCTATGATTTTTGTGTTTTTCAAAGTGTATAATCTGTCATACTAGAATCAGTCGATACCAATTTCACATTTTGAAAAATTTTATCATTTAGAATTCAAGATGTATACCACCATATTAGAATCGCTCATACCTATATCATATTTTGATAAACACCTATTTAAAAATTAACTAAGATTTTTAATTTCAAATTATGTGCTATTATAGTATTATGGTACTTCTTTTTGTTATTTTTCTGTTTTGTAGCATTGGTTTGCAATTCTAGGATATTGATGTGACCATGTGAGCCTTATGTGGTTCAGGTCTCGGCTGCCAGCCCCTGAAGCTGTTGTTCTTTGTATTTGTTTTGTTTGTTTTTGTATTATATACGTGTGTGCGCGTGTTGTCTTCCAAAATCCAAATAATACATTATTAGCAATCTGTGCCCACATAAACCTTACAAACCTTGTTTTAGTTTCTTAGGATAAAAGAGTAACACAATACACCAGAATTTAACATACAGGACCACTGGCTTATGATCTGCACACATTTCTAGATTTGGATTATTCTATTATTCCAGCTTGACACTTCAGTTGGTTTGTTTTTTCAACGGCCAACTTAAATATATTTCACCAAACCTAGCCAGAGGCTAGCACCACAGATACAGCCATCAAAGGCACTTCAGTCTATTAGTTTAATTGATCCAAACTCGTTTGCGATATTCCCCAAGTGCCCAAAGCGGGAAGATGTTCCTGTATTCTGGATAATGTAACATGCAATTCTTCATGTAAACTGCAGTAATCTCCTGCAAAGTTCATCTTACTTGTAAATCGAAATGATTGGCTGAAAGTTAGATGATAGAAGTTGTTTCCATGATAAGAAAGTAAAGGCAGGGGCTTTGATTCTTGTTACCTGTTGAGGAAAATCCCCGTTATCCATCTGTGCATTAATCAATATTTTTGCTGCTTTGTGCAATGGTGTTGGATCTCTTTCAGCCTAGTATAAGAATGAAAGAAAATGTATAAATGTGTTTAGCCCTTGAAAATCAATGATGATTTGCTGGAATAGGCTTGTTTAGTTAGTGAAAGACTAACCTGCCCACCGAACATAAGACCAAGCATAGCCCATGATGTTTGAACTAGGTTCGTACGATTTGCTTCCAACGGTGTATATACTTCACTAGGGCAAGACTTGTAACTCTCCCCCCATCCACCCTCTTCATTTTGTTTCGAAAGGAAAAACTCAACTGCTTTACGAACTGGTTTACTGTTGTTATATGTTTTTCCAGCCGAAATTAAGCCTGCTAGTGCAAAAAATGTGCCATATAGAAAACATATTCCCCAATAACCATACCTGTCCAATTTCATAGTTTTTCAGAATACTATTTGTTTTTTCTACTTTTGCATGGATGTAATTAGCTTACCATGAACCATCATGCAATTGTTTTCCCTCCAAATAACAAACTGCTTTTGCCACTGAAACTTCTATTTCTTTCTCCCGGTGCCTTGGGTGCAAGTGGTTAAAGGCTACAAGGGCTTGGATAATTGATGCTGTTACCTCAACATGCCTAATTAAATCACCCAAAATAAGAAAATACCAGTATGCCAAATTGTTTGTGTTTCCATTAGTGAGTAGTGACTT
>JARYGA010037917.1:0-29009 GCA_030545235.1 Helianthus tuberosus
ATCCCCAAACCTACTTTTCTTTCGTGTCATGTTCAAGTCGAGTCAAGAATTGTCGACCCAACATCCACACATATATACATAAACTCATACGTATACACACACATAGTAGTGTTTGATATGCATGAATGAGAGACAGAATGGAATGGACTATTGTAATGGAGTGAAAAAAAATGTGTTTGGCCGCCGCAACCCACCACTACCGGCACAAAGTAACAATTCATTTCATTCGTACATAGCAACCAAACAACACCATAAAATGGTATTGATATATTTCATTCCTTTGTTTGCTTACCTCGTTCAGTTCATTTCATTACCTCATTTATTCCGTTACCTCATACAAAACAGATAAATAGTTTTCTCTATGGTAAAAGGATTGCTAAACGTTAGTAAGTAGACTAGAAATTGAACAATTAGTTTTCTACTGGCCACTTTTCGGTTTGGAAAAAATAGAGAAAATTAGTCAGAACCTCTTACGATTTGGAAAAAAAATAGTGAGAATTCGTAAGAATCTAACAAAAGGAACCCAGTAAAAAAAAATTAGATCCGCCACTGAATTTATACATTTCCGTCACTTTCACCCAAAAACTTTTTGTTCTCGCAAATAGTCCCTGTGATTTCAAAATCTTGCTGCTTTTATTTGCTACATTAACGTCTTCCAAAATTTTTGTTGACCAAAATAGCCTTTGAATGTTAAAGACCAAAATACCATTGTTCTTCAAACATCCATTACTTGATCTTCCCTGCCTTGGTTTCTATTATCATCTTCAACAGACATCTCTGACAACCAACTTCGACAATCCAAATCGATCCCAATTCAGAACCTAGAAACCTCTACCACTCGTGACCCTTCCTCGCTTCGTGTCCACTTCCCCAACATGATTTCACTAGCCAAAATACCCTCTGACATTTTTCTGGTCGTGACAACACCATTTCCCTCAACGGACAGCTTCTAGAACATATCAAGAGAGACAGAGAGAGAGAGTGTGTGTGTGTGTGTTATGCCTGACGTATGTGTGTCAGCTAGGTTTAGTCCCTGCCACAACACCACCAGCTAACCGCAAACATTGCACCACACCACCATTAAACAGCGTTTCCCGTATCACTAGTAAGGGTTTCACCCCTCTCTTTAAGCGTGTATCAATGGAAGATCTTCAGAATACTTGTTTTCATATAAACAAACGACCACAGCAGTCAAGGTTTCGCCAGAGATGGTAGCAAAAAAAAAAACGAGGTTGGTGTTGGTACTGTTCTTAATGAAAACAGAAAGTGTGTTTTATTTATATTTTTAGGTTAAGTTAATAAAATATTAAATTATTAAATAAGCAAAAAAATTTGAAACGCTGAAAAAGAAAATACTGAAGAAAAGAAATGTTATTTAAGTAATTAATATTACAAAGAAAAATATTACCCCGTAAATAGTTAAGAAACATTCTCGTCAATTGACTCGGCGAAGAATTCATTATCCTACTCGTTGCCAGCTAGTTATTCCCAACATTGGTATAAACAGGTAAAAGTTTCCTTAAGACTGCTTCTAGAACATCCCTATCATTCCATCAATACTGCCGACATTACTCGTTATAAAACGAGTATTGGTATCAGATGACTTCACAAGTGACATAACTTTCTTCCGATAACTGAACTTCAAGTCTTACCTACCCGAAATAAAATAGAATAATGGAAGAAAATTCATTTAGTTACTATCAACATTTCTTATTTTAAAATATTTACCTTAATTTTCAACCTCTAAATATATATATATATATATATATATATATATATATATATATATATATATATATATATATATTAAACTAACTAATATTTCTTTTTTGTTAGATTACGTATTAAGAACCTAGTATGTATACAATTTCTAAAATTAATTATACCCATTGCAATCTTTTAATATTAATTAAATTTAATATTTTATATTCAAAATAAGAAAATAAGAGGTTTGTTGAAAAAAATGTATAAAGGTGACTTTAATATTAAATTTAATATTTTTATATTTGGAAAAAAAACCTATTAGATTTGGTGAAAAAAATTACTAAGACCATCGGGTGTGAGAGTCGTCCCCTCCCCGTCTCGGGTCGTCGGCCACGTCGCACACCGCCCCCCCTGGGGTCGTCGCGTCCTTCCCGGCTTCTCCAATCCGTTGGAGACGAGGCAAAAGTTGTGGGTCCCCCTCTGACTTATCTCTCTCTCCTCTTTATTATATATTGTAGGTTGGGTAGTCCTCCACATCTTTAGTAGTACCTAAAGGGATGTTCCTCCACCCTTGGTGAGGTGACGCCTACGTAGCGGGTAGTCTCTTTGGGGACTAAGCAAACCACACCCAATGGTCTAAAAGGTAAAGGGTAGGGTTTATGAAAGAAGGGTGAATAATGAGAGATTTGACATATTTTGAGGAATGAGATATGTTTGGTATATTTTGATGAATAGAGTATTAAATGCTAATTATTATGATTTAGGCGGAAAATACAATTAAAGGATGGCTAAGAGATTGACATATGTCTTCATTAGAGTTTCTTTTATCATATGTATATAGATATAGATATAGATGTTTTTAATTTAATAATAAAAAAGGGCGAGAAAATGGGAAAAAGAAAATAAATGTGTAAACATACAGAAATGTCCCATTTAACGTTAACAAATAGATAGGATTGACAAACTGGATGAAAACAGCACAAGATTCTGAAATCATTTTGATATAGATATGACACAAAAACTTTTTAGATGAAAGTGATAAAAATGAGGAAAGCACATGGCAAATAGACGAAAATAATTTGTTATTCTATACGAAAATAAAAAACACATCACAGTCTTAGTGAAAAGCAAAAGTCTCCAAAATTCTAATTTACTTGCCAACAATTCCAACTATTTTTTTATTATAATTTATAAGGATTCAAATATTTCTAAGAGTTCAAGTGGCATATGATTCTTCAATCGTTTCTTCAATTCTATCATAGTTTCTCATAACTCAATATCCATTTTCCACCTTCTTATATGGATACAGATTACTAAGACGACAACGGTCGTATACCATAAATATGATGAATTCGTGATTTTCTATGTTTTTTAACGAAACTATGATTTCTTAATCCCAAATTTCAAAAATAAAAAAAATAAACGAATTTTTTTAGTTTATTAAATATATTTAGTATTTAGCTGATTTCTTTTTTGTGATTTTTCAAAAAAAAAAAGTTAATCTGAAAAACAACCGTCGGTTAATAAGTTCGGTGAATAAGCTAATCGATTATATTTTATAGGTTTGAGCAAATTACTTTGTGAGTCACTCTGTTTTAGTGGTTTTAACCATTTGAGTGCAAAATTAAAAAGTTTAACGCTCTAAGTCCCTAGCCATTTATTTTATAACGTTTTGAGTCCAATTTTGTTTATTTTATAACGGTTTGAGTCCAATTTTGTTAAAAAAAATTAGACTCAAAAGGTTAAAATTTGGACTTAAAAGAACTCAAATGGTTATAAAAAAAGCGTCTAGGACTCAGGGCGTTAAACATTTTTATTTTGGACTTAAATAATTAAAAGCATTAAAACAAAAGGACTTAAAAAGTAATTTACTCTATAGGTTTTTTATTATCCTCGAACCGGTTATTGACCTTAATTAACTGTTTTGACCAAGTCAACAATAACCAACCGGATAGTAACCTGCATAAAAAAAGCTTTAAAGGTATACGCACCTCTACTCAAGCCCACACACCTAGTCCTAGGTTCCGATCCTAGGCCCATCCTGGTTTAAGCCCAATTAGGTGTGAGCTTAATTAACTCAAAGTTTACAACTAATAAGTAGAGGTAATTTATGGTTTAGGTAAGAGAAGAAAAATACATCTTCTTGTATGGAGGGGATGACATTGAGTGGATTCGCAAGTTCACAAGTAAAGCACGGGCCATTGCAAATGCTGCAGGTGTCCCACTAGAGATGGCATATGTTGGAAAAAGCAAGATAAGTAAAAGTGTGAGTAAGACGATTGACACCATCAATGAAGAAAAGCTCAGTCACTGTTTGCAAAACACCTCCCTGATACGGTTCTTCTGGACCCGATTAGAGAGCATGTTGTTCTCCAAGATCCAACTTAAAAGCGCTTATTATCAAGACTTCATAATGCAGCAGATCAAGAAACTACTCAGCTATGACAAGCATGGATCGTGGGCTTTGCTTTGTAAAGGATCACAGATTCTGACCAATGGTCATGGTTCCAACATGCTGCAAACCCCTGTTGACTTTGACGTCTGGAAGGAACACATCCCCTCAAAGGGTTTTGATTTATCATTTAAAGATTACCATGATAAGCTTCATGTTGTAGCAAACAACTGCTGCAGAATTGAGTTTTCGATTGAAGTGGGTAGAATTCCGGAAAACATGTGGTGCCCGGAGTGCCATCGGTTGATGGAGAAGTACATTGCTTTCCTTTGTTGCCATGACCAAACAGGCCTTCTAGAACCCTAATGATCAAGTAGCATTAATGCAAATCTACCAATCCAATAGCCTTGGAAATATTGTTGTGTTTCTATTGGTACTGAAATAAGGATATAGTGTGTGATGGGTCTAAAATTATGCATGAGTTAGACCTGCATTTGGTGTAATAAGATATTTTATGATTCTTAAATAAAGTTGAATGCAGAGGTGGAACTACAGGAGGGTCAGAGGGTCTGTCCCTCTGGGCAGCGAAATGTTCTCTTAACCTGAGTACTCGACCACAATTTTTTTCTTCTACATTGACCCTTTCGATTGCATCATGTGGAGTGTTTAAAGAAAAAAAAAAAAAGAAGAGTGCCATTCTTCCAAGATTTTCCGGCCGGCGGCTGATGGTGGTTTTGCAACTTCTATGAAATGCGGAGAGGAAATCAAGAAGAAGAAAAAAAGATGAAGATGAAGATGGTTAATGAGACTAGTTAATTGAGTTGTTTTTTCAAATGTAAAATTTATTAACTACCTAAACCTATGCTTCTTCAGTGCTTCTACCTGTCTTTGTTTTTCTATTACTATTTTTATAAAGGTTTTCTATTGCTAATTATTGTTTGATTGAATTGTTGATGCACTTTGTGTGGATGTCGTTAGTGATGTCTGAGGTCGTTCAGTTCGAGACCGAAGTCGACGACATTCCTCCGTCGTCGTCGACTAGATTAACAAGATTCAAGTGACAACATATGAAGACCCAACCTTACAAAGCCCATTATATATATATATTATATATATATAGGGGAAGGTTCTATACAGAACACTATATATTGCGAGAACACGCAGAACACAACGAATCACCTATTTTTTCTATCCTAAAAACCTAAAAAGGAAATGAAAATGTTATAAATAGAAGATTTATTGTTTCTTATACTACAATTCAAAACAAAATATGGAAAATTTTCACTTTTTGTATAACCTACACATGTGTAGGTTATGTGTAGGTTAAATTACCAACATGTATGTAGACTATGTGTAGGTTAAAATCTTTGGTTATTTTATGTATATATAATACATATATGAATGTAAGAAACATAAAATTTAAAAAAAATATGTACTTTAAATCACAAAATTTAGTGTTTTAGAGTTGTTCTTTTTGTTTTCGCAATAGTTAGTGTTCTGTAATGATCCTCATCCTATATATATATATATATATATATATATATATATATATATATATATATAGGGTAAGGATCAAGAGTGAACAATGTTAATTTTGTGAACAAAAACGAACAGATCCTGGCCATTGGATGAGGAGATCTTGATTTTAGGATTTTAACGATTTTTTAATTAATAAAAACAAAAAAACTGATTTACAATAACTGCATAAGGGCACAATCGTCATTAATAGTTCTCAAAATCCATTGAAACCCGCGCAAGTTCTAATAACAAGTTTACAATCGTAGAATTTTGAAACCCATAATAATAGCATATCAGTTATAGCTTCCTAGCTTCATCAAATCATCTACATATCAATATTCTCTCTCTTCATTACCCAGAAGAAGAGGAATACACTGCATCTTCTTCAATCTCCCTCTTTCAACGGCAATTTCTGCAAGTATTATATCAAGGTATCGTTGAATAGTGTATTATTTCCTGAAATCATTGTGTATACTAGAGCGATTCAAACTTCTGGCGACTAATCGAAGGTATTAAGCTTAGTGTTGGTCATTTTTTCCTTTTGTTTTCTATCTGCATGTGTAGATTATAGTGTTCTTACCCATTTGTGCTTGTAAAAGCTAGGGTTTTAGTTGATTGTTCATTAAAAGATGCTTTTGGGTCAATAAAGTTCTTTTTAGATGCTGAAATTTTGTTTAATTTGTGGGTTTGTGGTTAATTTGTTCTGATTTTGTGAAAGGGATGTGTATAGTAGTTGATTTGTTCTGATTATTAGGAGAGGATGAGTTTATGCTAGGGCTTATACACATATGTATACTCTGTTTGTGGGTTTAATTGATTATACCCTTTACTATGTTTTTTGGGTTTATTCGATTATACACATATGTATAATCTGTTTTTTGGATTTATTCACATATGTATACTAGGTATTATGGGTATAATCGATTATACACATATGTATACTCTGTTTTTAGGTTTATTTGATTATACACATATGTATTATGTTTTGTTGTTCTTATGTGTATAAACACCATAACTGTTATGCTAATACACATGTGTATGTGATGGAAATACACATGTGTTTAAATAGTGAGCAGACTTAATAGTACATATATCTTGGTATATGTCATCGTTGACGCTGTCAAAGTGTGCAAAAACCACTAGAAACTGTGTGACAAACAATCGTGGTTCCGAGGACCCTTAACCTTCCTAGTGGTACGTATTACTAAAACCTTTTATTTCCGTAGTTATTAGTTATAATAGTATCCATGAGTTATATCCATTGATGTAATGCGGACAGAAACTTTGATTTTGTACAGTTAATCAATAACGAGGCTTAGCGGTAACATTGCAATGCAAACGAGGCATGCACCTACAACAAATACACATGTGTATTTCTCCGTAATACATATGTGTATCTAATATAACCATATACCCATACATGCTTCTTTATTGTTGTTGCATAGGCCCCACTTATTACCATTGATGACATATACCACTTTATTACCGTTTTGCAGTTGCTATATCTAGACGGAATAAGTTACAATGGTTTGGATGTTGAAAGAGCCGAGCCACCAAGTTGTTACTGGAACACAGAAAGGATGAGTCTGAGACAAAAAATGGAGATTAAGAATGGAGGATTAGGGTCTGTTGCTGTCAAAGATCTGTTTGACGACCAAAATGAATATGATATTGAAAGTGAGGATGCGGTGAAATTGATAACATCGGTGGCGAACAAACATCGCAAACGCATTTTAGAAGAAGCCTGCCAATTTGCCGGCATCAACAGAAAGAAATAGATCAAAAGAATGCCACTGGATTGTATGTCGTGTAGTTTAATTATGCTGGTGTTCAAACAATAACTTTACTTTTGTTTCGCTCGTTTTGCTCAACAGACTCGTTACTATGCTTACTTTCGATTGGTAATAATCATGTTATGTGGACCTATCATGTATTGGATAACATTTACCATCAGCGTAATGTTCGTTTTCTGTATATATAGTTGTTGGTTGTACGGTCGCGCGGATGTGCATTGTTGAAATTGCAAGATAGTACAGCTCGTTCAAAGTCTGATTAATTAGAATCTTATTTCGTACACGTGTGCAACCCAAAAAATTGTAAGTACTGATAGTAATACAAAAACCAAATACACATGAGTTACGGTAGAAATAATAACCTACTGAACTAATAATCAACGAAAATATATATGGTTTGTCAATTGTCATGGAGTATCGAATTGCACATTTGTATTCATATAATTTCAATTGGATCTTAGTTTTTTAAAAAAAAAACTTATTGTAGTGATGAACGTTTTATTAATAGCCCATCCCAACCCGGTAACGAATCGAACCGACCCGATAACCGGACATCTTATAGATTATTACCTGAAATAATACCCAACATAAAAGGGTCAGTTCCGACCCATTTTACACTCGGTTTTGGTTACGTATTAGGTCACTACCCGAACCTAAATCTAATTGAAATCTTCAACTCCAGTAAAGGGTGTTTTGACCTCCAGCATTTGTTCAATACCATCCAGCATCATTTTTTTGGAACAAATAAATTAAAGTACTGCATCTGTTTAATGGAAAAGTGCAATGTTTGATGATCAAACTGTCAACTATGCTTGTAAATCTCATATACAAAAGCTATACATTGTTGTTTAAGACTTTAGGTTATCGTATGATGTTGGGATTCGACCCAATATAGTTAGTAAACTATGTGTTTTTCGGTCCAGGCTGTGTAATTCGGTTCTTCATAATTCCCGACACCGAACCGACCCAATACCAAAATGACTACAGTAATAAGAACCAAATAAATACCTGAATTACTGTATTAGGGTCGGGTTCGGGTACTATTCGCTTCGATTATCGGGTATTTTCAGGTCGGGTCTCCTATTGGTCACCCCCGGTTTCTGGACTGCTGCTGGTTGGTTCTTTCTAGGCTGTTTTGACATTTTCGTTGGGTACGTTAGGCGTCAAGTTGGAGCATAAACTTATCAGGCGTATTCCGCCATAAATCGGTGAAACTGGCTTTAGTTTCATTCAAAACCTGGCTAGACCGACACATGCTAAATTTTTTTAAAACTTAAAACTGGGATGACAAAAAAGTATACCCTGCTGATTTCTAGCGTTTATAAGAATCATTAAACAAGGCATCTACAAAATGTAGCTATTTCTAGCAACACAAACAACACATACACATGTACACCTCTAAAAAATGTTGTCCTACTGGGCTCCAAATACACATCTGCAGGTGTACCATTATAACCTACTGGACTACATGTTAATGTAACTTATAGCATATATCGCAAGTCAATATAGTCCACGTGAATGTCGTCTATAAAAAAGGCATGGATAAAGGATAAAACTTAAAAAAAGTCAAATACTTCACTTGTATGTGTTAAACACATATGCAAACAAACTACAAAAACATGTAATCTAAAACATCAACCAACTGAATGTCTAGAAAAAAAATTTACTAGGTTATCACCCGCGAACTTCACGGGTAGAAAAATTTACTTTATATTAATCGAACTATGTCATTAAATAAAATAAAAATACATGTTTTCGAACGTAATTTTTTTATAATTGTTTTGAATTGAAAGTTGTAGTTATTGGGTTGCGAGTAGGGTCAGAAACTTCGGGCAAGAACTGGAGGCAAAAACTTGCCTCACTGAACGACCCATGACACAAAAAAAAACTTTTATTTTTTATAATAAAATATACACATGGAGTTGTTCGAACCTGCAAAACAAACTCATTTAATTAAATTTAAAAATTAATTAAAAGTTTAAATAAGAAAATATAAACAACAAAAACTTTATTCATTAAATATACATTATATATTTTTTTAACAATCATGACCAATCGAAATATAACAAATTAGTAACATGGATATTAATATAGTGTTGATTGTTCCAATTTTCAAATAATCACTTGCTTATTTAAAAAAATCCATTAACTTTGAAGGCATTGAACTGACTTGCTAATGGTATTCATTCATACCTAATACAATACGCTAATCAATAAATAAAACACACACACTAAAAAACCATTCAAATAATAATGTTAAAAATAGAAAGGAAAAAAAAAAGAAAACAAAGAAATCATAACTTTCATGAAATTAAAACTTCCACATATAGAGAAGAGATTAATAACATCAATGAAAACATTTTAGAAAATTAAGATAGTGAACTTTGCACAAAATCAATAGAAAGTCTAATGATTGATGAAGTAACAATGGGGTATTAAATAGATCGTATTAGCGTATTTTTTAGACTTCAGAATCTATTTTGGGGCAGATAATGAAATATTAAAATGAAAATATGCAGTTAGCATAATTTAAAATCTACTATGGGGTGGATGGTTACAAAGAAGAGTACACTTCACTTGAGATAAATGACTTCTATTACGAAAGCGTAACTTTTACATAGTCATGTCAGCATGTTTTCCAGTGAGTTGTATATAAGACATGTATGTATATATGGAGTTTTAGTCCTCACAAATGCCAACCTCAATTTGTCAGCATTCACTTCAACCAAGTAATTGCTTCATGACCTAATTGAAGGGTTGAAGCAATGACTCGATATGCCACACGTAGTATAACACTAAAACTTACAACAAACTGACCTACCAAACTATTTTAAATATACGAAGTTGCAGTGATCACCGCGAATACATACATTAGCTTCATGTTGCCTACATGTATTTTCATGTAAATAAGTCACCGAAGAGAAGTCCACAACGATAGAGCGAACTAAGAATATAGATTACTTTTAAGTTAGGCACAACCATGATACCTCTAACTTAAACTAAGAATATAGAGTACTTTTAAGTGAACTGTTGACTAAATCATTCAAAACTCTATCCAAATGTATGCCATTTAGTACTCAATGGTAACAAAACACACAACAAAGTGAAACCATCATGTTGCCTCTTGCAATTGAGGTGCCTACACAAATAGGTACTGCAGAATACATAGATTAAACCAATCACTCTTAACACGATACGGTTTTCGTATAAAATGAGCGAAACTTAATCTTCCAAGTACCTCGAATGGTTTGTCGGATCGTTCAAAATCCAGTATGTTTAGAGCAACTTCACAACTCTATGAAACAATCGGCTCAGGATCTTTGGAGAATTCCTCAAGTAGAGATATACATTGGTCATCTACAAAAATGGTTTATTAAGGTCAGAAACATCAAGTTTTTTCATAAAAGTGTCCCAAGTCAACCCAACACAGCCGTTTTGACCCTAAAAACCATGTTTGACTACCTACCCAATGTAGTCCATTTTCCACCAAATTTTATTAAAAAGTATAGTAGATTTTAGAAACATGGTTACCTTATATTTTTGGTTTTTAAAAATGTGGCAACTCTCTCTCTCCCTTTTCTCTGTGTTAAACTATTCCTTTTTTCCTTTTCCTTTCAGTTTTTCGTTCAGTATATAATTCAGTTTATAACAACCTCTCATTTTTTATACTTAAATGTGAATCTAATAAGTTCTGTTCAAACTTATTTGTCTACAATCAACAAAATCTCATATAACCAGCAATTTCATGCACAATCAAAGGTGTCATAATCAAACACAGATATCAATCAATCTACACGCTTTCTCAAAACACAATCTCTAACATCACTAACCTGTAGCAATAATTCAAAACCCTAACTAATGTGTTGTACACTCACTAATATCTGCTACACACGTCTCACTTATTCATCTTCACAACTTCAAACACATCTTATCTAATACCTTATGACAATCAACAAAATCTCATATATCAATCAGCAATACAATGCACAATCAAAGACCTCACAATCAATATACAAAATTTCTCAACACACAAATGTTAATATCACTAACCTGATGCCCTACTGCTCAATAATGTGCCGGTGCCATGAAAAACTTCATAACCCTAACTAATGTGTTAACTTGCAAAGGCTCAAGGCTGTATCTTATCCCGATGTTGTTTGTCCTGACGCATCGTCACAAATCAAACAACCGAGTCAATCAAATTATTAGCTAAAACCCAATAAACAAAGTCCTTATGTTAGTTTTTCAACTTCTTTTACTTAATGTTCTGAAAGTTCTGGTTAACGTTAACACAATTGTATTCAATTAGATTAATACCAAGTTTTATGCCAATCAAAGATCCACTGCAACTAAACCAAAGAGCAAAATGTCTAATTTTAGTTATTTATAATAGTCTTTAAAAAACATACCTACCTTTCAGATTAGCAGGAAACATTTTTTTTTTGTGAACCTTAAAAACTTGATGGACACCACAAATCTAATTGATTAACCATAAAAGAACCTTAAAGAGTGAACTACACCATTAAATTTTTTTTGAGAAACTTAAATACGCATCGATTATCTAAAACATTACACACATATATGCCATGTAAAATCTAAATAACAGAACAGTTCGGGCGAATGATTATACCTCTCGGATGATCATCCTATACTACAAATAATCAAACTTGAGTGTGCTTGTTCCAAGTTGACCAAGACCCAAACCCATCAAAATAGATTTCAAACCTTCCAAACAACACCAATGCGACATCCGTAAAAGCCACCGTCATGAATTGCTACTGACCGGTGCACGTTCATGTTTTTAGTCATGAGTTGGTACTAACTGGTGCACGTTCATGTTCCACATTTCAAGAACCTTAAATCAAAACAAACGACATAGATTAAACTTCAAGAACAAAAAAGAATGAACAATACCTCAGCCAAAATAAACACAAAAGATAGAAAATTGAACTAACCGATGAACGTAAGCATCTTGCTCCAATTTAAATTGGCATATTTTTAAGACATTAGCATCGTAGTCCTCCAAGTTGTCACTTGTTTTTTGAACAATGCTCATAACCAAAAAAATATCCCCTATAAAATCCTTAAAAAAATAGAATCCATCAGCATGTTGTCACCTATTAAGATACTGATGACTGAAATATACAACACAAATCAAGATTTATTCACCCGAAATCGAATTGAAATTCAACAAATAATGTGCTAAATCAACAGTGAATCATCAACGAATTTGAAGTATCGAACTTGATAAAGCGACAAATAATCAAGTAATGAAATTGGTATTTAGGAGGTAACCTGGAATTAGAAATGTGCTCGCTGAAAGACCTGCAAAATTGTGACCCATAAGCACTTTGTTTTCAGTTGTCTTCCAAAAAGTCCTAT
Source organism: Helianthus tuberosus (assembly GCA_030545235.1). Lineage (NCBI taxonomy): Eukaryota > Viridiplantae > Streptophyta > Magnoliopsida > Asterales > Asteraceae > Helianthus > Helianthus tuberosus. Next base: position 12,790 of record JARYGA010037917.1, read on the forward strand.
TTATTTCCCTCTTAACCCATTATTGTTTCCAGCCAATGAGGTTAGTCACCAGCCCAAACTTAATACTAATTCTCTTTTATGTATTTTAATCTTTTCGTGGACTGCAACTACTTTTACTAACGTCCATGAACTCCCATTCATCTTATTAAGTTTTTTATGTTAAACTTATCGAAGTATAATTTTGTAGATTATTATTTTTAATGTTAAACCTAAATATGTAAACTTATCAAAGTATACTCAATCTTGAATCATTAGCGGTTTTACAAAACGATAACCATAGCTAACACAAACACAAAGTATAATCATTGTACCTATGACATGTTGGGGATATGATCGAAACAACCAGATCTAAAAAACTTTCAAGACATACCAAATCATTTCGTCATGTGTGTGTAAACGTGTAATAATGTTAAGAGACTGAAACCCTATGCATCTCCTTTGGAAATAGTGTGAAACTCTGCTCGAAGTTATCTCATCTAAGGGAAATCAAAACCTATAGGAACGGATTAAAATAACAAACCAAAGCAAACAAAATGATTAAAAAGGTTAACAAAATTCAAGAGCATCATCATATGAAGTGTCAATAATCTGTTTGATAGTGTACGAATGGAAAACAAACTTGAGGGGAATAACTATACCTTAAATCGTCAAAGGACCATATATGACCACCAAAATCACCTTTGTTAACCTGAGCTTCACCAACAACTCTGCATCATCGACATCGCCAGAGTACATCCAAAATCATTTAACATCCAAACCTTGTAACAACCACTCAGATAAGAGACTTAATCTTCCAAGTACATCGAATGGTTTGCCGGATCGTTCAAAATCCAGTATGTTTAGAGCAACATCACAGCTCTATGAAACAATCGGCTCTCGATCTTTGGAGAATTCCTCAAGTAGAGATATACATTGGCCATCTACAAAAATGGTTTATTAAGGTCAGAAACATCAAGTTTTTCATAAAAGTGTCCCGAGTCAACCCAACACAACCGTTTTGACCCTAAAAACCATGTTTGACTACCTACCCAATATAGTCCATTTTCCACCAAATGTTATTACAAAGTATAATAGATTTTAGAAGCATGGTTACCTTATATTTTTTATTTTTAAAAATGTGGCAACCCTCTCTCTCCCCTTTTCTCTGTTTTAAATTATTCTTTTTTTCCTTTTCCTTTCAGTAGTTCGTTCAGTATATAATTCAGTTTATAACAACCTCTCGTTTTTTATACTTAAATGTGAATCTAATAAGTTCTGTTAAAACTTATTTGTCTACAATAAACAAAATCTCATATAACCAGCAATTTCATGCACAATCAAATGTGTCACAATCAAACATATACATCAATCAATCTACACATTTTCTCAAAACACATTCTCTAACATCACTAACCTGTAGCAGTAATTCAAAACCCTAACTAATGTTTTGTGCACTCACTAATATCTGCTACACACTTCTCACTTATTCATCTTCACAACTTCAAACACATCTTATCTAATACCTTACGCCAATCAACAAAATCTCATATATCAATCAGCAATACAATGCACAATCAAAGACCTCACAATCAATTTCAAACATTAATCAATATACAAAATTTCTCAAGACACAAATTCTAATATCACTAACCTGATGCGCTACTGCTCAATAATGTGTCGGTGCCATGAAAAACTTCATAACCCTAACTAATGTGTTAACTTGCCAAGGCTCAAGGCTGTATCTTATCCCAATGTTGTTTGTCCGACGCATCGTCACAAATCTAACAACCGAGTCAATCAAATTATTAGCTAAAACCCAATAAACAAAGTCCTTTTGTTAGTTTTTCAACTCCTTTTACTTAATGTTCTGAAAGTTCTAGTTAACGTTAACACAATTATATTCAATTAGATTAATACCAAGTTTTATGCCAATCAAAGATCCATTGCAACTAAACCAAAGAGAAAAATTTCTAATTTTAGTTATTTATAATAGTCTTTAAAAAAACATACCTATCTTTCTGATTAGCAGGAAACATTTTTTTGTGAACCTTAAAAACTTGATGGACACCACAAATCAAATTGATTAACCATAAAAGAACCTTAAAGAGTGAACTACACCAATAATTTTTTTGTGAAACTTAAATACGCATTGATTATCTAAAACAATACACACATATATGCCATGTAAAATCTAAATAACAGAATAGTTCGGGCGAATGATTATACCTCTCGGATGATCATCCTATACTGCAAATAATCAAACTTGAGTGTGCTTGATCCACGTTGACCAAGACCAAAACCCATCAAAATAGATTTCAAACCTTCCAAACAACACAACTGCGACATCCGTAAAAGCCACCGTCATGAATTGCTACTGACCGGTGCACGTTCATGTTTTTAGTCATGAGTTGCTACTGACCGGTGCACGTTCATGTTCCACATTTCAAGAACCTTAAATCAAAACAAACGACATAGATTATACTCTAAGAACAAAAAAGAATGAACAATACCTCAACCAAAATAAACACAAAAGATAGAAAATAGAACTAACCGATGAACGTAAGCATCTTGCTCCAATTTAAATTGGCATATTTTTAAGACATTAGCTTCACAGTCCTCCAAATTGTCACTTGTTTTTTGAACAATGCTCATAAACGAAAAAATATCCCCTATAAAATCCTTAAAAAAAATAGAATCCGTCAGCATGTTGTCACCTATTGAGATACTGATGACTGAAATATACAACACAAATAAAGATTTATTCACCCGAGATCGAATTGAAATTCAACAAATGATGTGCTAAATCAACAGTGAATCATCAACGAATTTGATGTGTCGAACTTGATAAAGCGACAAATAATCAAGTAATAAAATTGGTATTTAGGAGGTAACCTAGAATTATAAATGTGCTCGCAGAAAGACCTGCAAAATTGTGACCCATAAGCCCTTTGTTTTCAGTTGTCTTCCAAAAAGTCCTATTTATTCTCCTCTTAACCCATTATTGTTTCCAGCCAATGAGGTTAGTCACTAGCCCAAACCTAATACTAATTCTCTTTTATGTATTTTAATCTTTTCATGGACTGCAACTACTTTTACTAACGTCCATGAACTCCCATTCATCTTATTCAGTTTTTTATGTTAAATTTATCGAAGTATAATTTTTAGATTATTATTTTTAATGTTAAACCTAAATATGTAAACTTATCAAAGTATACTCAATCTTGAATCATTAGCGGTTTTACTAAACGATAACCATAGCTAACACAAACACAAAGTATAATCATTATACCTGTGACATGTTGTGGATAGGATCGAAACAGCCAGATCTAAAAAAGTATAATCATTATACCTTTCAAGACTTACCAAATCATTTCGTCATGTGTGTGTAAACGTGTAATAATGTTAAGAGACTGAAATCCTACGCATCTCCTTTGGAATCAGTGTGAAACTCTGCTCGAAGTTGTCTTATCTAAGAGAAATCAAAACCTAAAGAACGGATTCAAATTACAAACCAAAGCAAACACATGGATTAAAAAGGTTAACAAAATTCAAGTGCATCATTATATGAAGTGTCAATAATCTGTTTGATAGTGTACGAATGGAAAACAAACTTGAGGTGAATAACAATACCTTAAATCGTCACAGGAGCACATATGACCACCACAATCACCTTTGGTAACCTGAGCTTCACCAACAACTCTGCATCATCGACATCGCAAGAGTACATCCAAAATCATTTAACATCCTAAACCTGTAACAACCACTCAGATAAGAGACTCATTTTCTAATTATCCTGATTAACAATAACAAAATTTAAAAAATTCTTTCTTTAGATGTGAAATTTAAAAAATTCCCTCTTTAGATAAGAGACTCTGTTGCATCCTTCTCTTTCGGAGATGATTGTTTCGAATCCTGAAACCGAAAACAAATTTCAAACTCACACGATCACAAACAATAACCGCCCGTAAATCATCGAAAAATCAGACGCAAATCTATGATTAAATCAAACAAACTGAAATAAAAGCTTCAAATTCATCATTCAAATTTTTATAAGTCTGCGATAATTTACAAAAACCTAATAAAAAACCCTAGCCGCACTTAACAAAACATCAATTTGTAACAAATTAACGATCTACCAAATCATACGTACGTCATTTCAATCTGCAATACTATAAACAGAACGGCAAAGAGAATAATAACTGATTCTGCAAAAAATTACAACAAAAAATTGTGAAATTGACAGATGAATTGATGTAAACAGATAGTATGTTACCATTTGTGGTTGTTTGAATCGAGATTACTGGTTGATTTGAATGTGAAATTGCTGAAATTTGGAAGTCTAGAGAGAGAGAGAGACAGGTAGAGAGAAACGACTGAAAGAATGAATTAGGGTTAGGAATTATGAAGGAGAAAGATGCTTTTATATGGATCCATGAATCGGGTAATGGATGACCCGAAATAATTCGGATCCACGTGGTTTGAATTTGTGTGTATTTAAAATGGATTCCCTCCCAAAATCAAACTCAACTAAACCAATGGATGCCACATAAGCAAAATGGTTCCACCATTCAAAGACAAATGGCCCAAATCATCTCATTTATTAATATATATAGATTGACGAAAGACGATAAGTAGTAACTTTATTTTTATAAGTAGCCTAAGAAGGATTGTGATGATAACATGTGACACTCCTAATAAGTAGGAATGAAAGGCATTTTGTTCCTTATAAATAGGAGTGAAAATGACATGTGGCACCACTTTTGTTTTTTTAAAAATACAACAAAAAAATATAGTACAAAAAAAAAATCTAGCACAAAAAATCTAGCACAAAAAATATAGCACAAAATATATAGCACAAAAAAATTTAGTACAAAAAAATGTAGTACAAAAAAATCCAGCACAAAAAATTGAGAAAAAAATTAAGACAAAAAAATTCAGCACAAAAATATAGTACAAAAATCCAGCACAAAAAAATATTATACAACATAGAAATACAACACATTTTAGTGGGTTTTTTTAGTCTTCGTATTTTATATAGCAATATGGTACTCAAATTAAAGATAAAAAGACGCTCGATTTTACGGTTAAATTTTTATGAAAAAATAATGTCGTATTAAAAAGTTATGAACGTTTAAAAAATGGGGGTGAAATATGCATATGCCTTGCATGTGAAGAGAGAAAGTCCATAAATAGTATTTCCCTAAGATACTCATTGATTTGAAAAATGAATGGTTAAGATTCATTCTCATACTACTTAGGCAAAATTAACTTTTTATTTGATCTTACCCCTATATATATATATATATATATATATAGATTGAGGTTCATGTAAAAAAGACCAAAAGTGTGAGAAAGTTAAGAAAGAATCTCAGCCATTAGATCTTTGATCTAATGGCTGAGATCAATAGGGACCAAATTGTAAAATGTGTTTTATTTTTTAGACTAATTCGAAAATTGCAGGGGTAATACAGTCTTTTATATCCACTTGAAATAGGAAATTGTAAATCAAATTCCTAGAATTTCGAATCCTCTTTCTTCTTCGAGGTATTAACCCTAGAATCAACCTTGGTTCCACGCAAACCAACAGCATTCGAATCCCCCAAATATTCTGTCTTCATCCCTAAAACTTCCTCCGGCGTTGCTCCATCGAGCACCGAAATCAAGCACAAACAAAACCCTTTCGTAATCTCCGAATCATTATCCGCCAAAAACCTCATCGTTCCGTCTGAATCCATCCTCACATCGAGCCACACCTGCGCCGTGCATCCTATCACTCGATTTGCCAGAACCCTAACTGAGTCGTCTAGTTGCGGCAGTTGACTCGTGTACTGAATAAGCCGCTTGACGCGGTCAATCAACTCGGATATGGAATTGAATTCGACTGCGAGAGTTTGAAGTTTTGAATTCGCAGATGTGACAGGAGTGACAGTAACGACAGAGCATGAAAAAGTGGATCTAGGGTTTGTAGAAATTGAAATTGGTGGAGAAGAAGGATGAATATCGAAGTTGACGGGTTTGAATAATAGGAGATGGATTCTGGTGTCATCATCATCATCATCTATACTGCAGTGTCTTTAATAGTGTTATATACTTATTAAATGATGTTATATAATTATTAAATGGTGTTATATACTTATTGAATGGTCTTATATACTTATTGAATGGTGTTATATATGTGTTGAATGGTGGTTTGCAGTGTTATTCGTAGTGCTTTTTATAGAGATCTTTAAAATGGTGTTATATACTTATTGAATGGTGTTATATACTTATTGAATGGAGTTATATATGTGTCGAATGGTGGTTTCCAGTGTTATTCGTAGTGTTTTTTTATACAGATCTTTAAAATGGTGTTATATACTTATTGAATTGTGTTATATATGTGCTGAATGGTGGTTGTAGTGTTATTCGTAGTGTTTTTATAGAGATCTTTTAAAAAAATCATGTTCCTAAAAATAAGGTGGCGGTTATGAAAGGTTTTGAATTAATTAAATCAACCATAAAATTACTTGTTTATCTTTTTGAATTAATTTAGATTGAGGACATATGTCATCTCCACAATATTTCTCACACTTCTCATGCTTTTAACCTTTTTTACAATAACCTTACCATATATATATATGGTCAGGATTTAGAGAAAACTGGGAAAAGTGTGAGAACAGTGAGAACGATTATGGGTCGTCAGATCAAAACAATCTATCGACTAGATTGGCGCAGTGGCGTTATCGTAAATAACACCAATTCTATTAAGTGGACACGCTTCATTAAGGGTAAAAGGGTCTTTTACCGTACAAATTCAAAACGCCAACAAAAATGATAACACGCTATTCAAAACAAATAAAACGCCACTAAATACAAAACACCAAAAATTAGTGATAAACGCGTTGGAGATTACAGGAAGAGGAAACAACACAGTAACTGAAATTCAGTTATTAACATTTATTAGAAGAAATTCCCTCCTAAATTACGCGCCAAAAACATCATTATATAAACGACGTTAAACATCGCTTCCATAATCACTTCAATCCATCATTCTACTAAACATCGTTTACCAAAAATGCCAAGTTTAACCAAAACGCCAAAAATGGCAACCATCGTTTACTGGAGATACACTCTGAGAATCAGAAGATTCGTCATAAATTTTAACAACACAAGGAGGGTGATTGTTAGGACAATCAAAGCAATTTTGAAGATGGAAGAAGGGGTAGAGGGGTATCCTATCGTTTGGCATCGCTCTAGATAACGAATGTCATGAAACACATAAGCTTATGAAAACATTAACAAGGAAATTTGGACCAAGCAAAGCAGATGGAAAAACAGACCCAGTCATAACATCATGACGTTTTGATGAGGAAACAGACATGGTGACCGTCATATGTGCCAGCGGAGAGCAGGAAGACTACCTGCTTAAAGACATCATGACAAAGTAGGGGACTGGGTTCATGGAAGAATTGCACAACACCACTTGTTTGAACATAGACATGGACTTAAAAATGACATTGATGCAGGACATGTTCAAATGGAAGCTTCAGAATCTTCAACAACAAGAAGCCGATGAAAGTGAAAGTGATGACATAGATGAAAGTCTAGATGAAGACTCCGAGGAAGAAGACCACGGAAGTGATGGATACTTCTCAGATAAAGTACCTTCTGACGAGGAGTTTTAATTTTTTTTTCTTCTGTGTAATCTTTTTTTTTAAGATAATTAAATGCTATATTTCTCCATTTAGCTTCAAAACGCCAAAAGAATACTACAAAAAGTTATTGCTTACAAAACGCCGAAAATAAAAATAAAAATATTTTTCCTGTTTAATATTTTCTCTGTTATTGTATTTTGTCATCTTGGTCTACATAACGCCATTAAAAAAATGCCAAACTTGGAAGATGGGACGCCTGTCACCCTAAAACTAATAAAAGCAGAACAAAACAGTAAATACACATAGTAACTGAAAAGACGGTTACTTTATTACTATCAATTAGAGTAAATTGCCATTTTAGTCCCTGAGTTTTGACCAAAATTGCCACTTTAGTCCAAATAGTTTTTTTCTTGCCATTTTAGTCCAAATAGTTTTGTTTTCTTGCCATTTTAGTCCAAATAGTTTTGTTTTCTGCCATTTTAGTCCCTGAGTTTTGTCATTTGTTGCCATTTTCATCCAACCCACTAACTCCATTCAAAAAAAATTATTTAACTTAGGTGAATTTTGGTCGAACCACATTTTTCTTTCTTTTTTTGCAGGTGCGATGGTATAGGGATGGTGTTGTGCCAGTTTACAGTGAAGATGATGGCGGTGGTTGTTGGTTTTACGATGATGACGGTGATGTTGGTTAATGACGTGGGTGGCGTAAAAGTGCCCGGTGGTGGTGGAAATGGTGGGTGGTGATGGTGGTGGGGTGGGTGGGTGGTGACGGTGCAGGGACTAACCTTCTATCATCGCCACCACCTGCCTGCACCGTCACCACCCACCCACCCACCCCACCACCATCACCACCTACCAGGGACTAAAATGGCAGAAAACAAAACTATTTGGACTAAAATGGCAAGAAAACAAAACTATTTGGACTAAAATGGCAAGAAAAAAACTATTTGGACTAAAGTGGAAATTTTGGTCAAAACTCAGGGACTAAAATGGCAATTTACTCTATCAATTATTATAATAAAAATCCCGTCTAAACTATGCGCGAAAAACATCCTATAAGAGAGAGATCTCTACACATTGAATTGATCACGCCCAGAAAATAAACGTCATGTTTCCTAGAAACCACTCACTTTAAACGCCAAAAAATAGTTAAAAAAACACAGATGGCAAAGCTCGTTTCTTCTATATCCACTATTGTTCTGCATGAAGTTTCACTAAATGGATTCTTCTCTGAGGTGGGTATCTCTATAAGCTTTTGCTGAATGAGATGAACAAATATTCAAGAAAAAGAGACCGATGACAATGATATGTCATCATGTGAGCTTTGTTCTTGATGAATATATGCATGGCATGAAGGGATCAATACCAGTGTAAAATGTTATTTTGGACTCCATTATTATAAATAGCATTCAAGCAGGAGTTGATCTTCAATGACATGTCACCAAACAAGAATATCACACCAAAATATAGGATGCCACTGATGTGTGTAAAATGAAACATATAAATTACATCAAATGAGGCATAATACTAACCCTTTTTTAGTACTAATGTTGGAAAAAGTATGCTTTTGTCTTCCTTTTGTGTTTTCAGGACCAAATGAGCTTAATTGAACAAAAGGAACAAATATGCAGACAAATCTAACATAAATACAAAGAAAAGGAATAAACGTGGCATGCCCGGCCCCTCGACAACATATTCTCAAGCAAAAACAAAGAACAGAAGACTGAACACGACCCCGTGCCCAGCGGACACGGGGGCGTGGTTAGGTGCCTGCAGAAAAGAGAAAGCCGTAGAAGCTTCTATTCCCAGCATGGGGGCATGCCCAGCTCAACACGGGTCGTGGTCAATGCTAAGATTCGCAAAATCTTGCAAATCTTGATAGTACAGATTTGCTTCTTCACACGGGGCCGTGCCCAGTGAACACGGGGGCGTGTGGAGCCTAATGAAGACAATTGCAATTAATGAAGAAAGAGAAAGATGATGGACACGGGGTCATGCCCAATGGACACGGGGCCGTGTCCGGGCTTCTGTGCAAGCTATAAATAGGGGTGATTGGCTCACTTCAAAGGCATCCCTTGGCAAACCACCTCTCTCCCACTTCACCCACACTCCACCACCATCACAACACCCACATCCACCACCATCATCCATCATCCATCTAGAGTGTGTGTAGTAGTCTCGGGATCCAAGATTGATAGTAAGAGTTCTTGACATTCAAAGGCCATGTTTGCCTAAGTCTCTTACATCACTTAGGTGCTGTTTGTTTTTCTGCGGGAAAATGTCTGCAGTCTGCGGACCACATCTGCAGGCATCTGCAGGAGAAGAGGTGGACCAAATGTCTGCAGTCTGCAAGGAGAAGAGGGTTTTTTTATATAAAAAGATTTTCACACACCCTACACACACAAACACAAACATATATCTGCTCTCTCTCTGCCTTCCTCACCACCACCAAGCACCACCGCCTTACACAACCACCGTCGTCACCACTACACCACCGCCCTTCACCGTCTCTCTCTCCTCCCTCGATCTCTCTCTCCGCCTTCACCACCACCGCAAACCCTAGCCTTGAACTCTCTCTCTCTACAAACTCTCTCTCTCTCTACAATCTGTCACCACCACCGCCATCTCCTTCTCCGGCCAGCCTTTTCCCGCAGATGATGACGATGATGGTGTTTTGATAACAGATCGATTTAGGGGTTTTGATAACAGATCGATTTGGGGGTTTTGATAACAGATCGATTTGGGGATTTGGGGGTTTTGTTTGCCATCGGTGGAGGTTGTGGCGGAGTGGAGGTGGTGGCGGAGCAGGGGTGTCGGAGGTGGAGGAGGCGTCGGAGGTGGAGGTGGTGTAGGAGGTGGAGGTGGTTGCAGGTGGGGTGTGATGGCAGGTGGGTGTTGGTGACGGTGGTTGTGGCAGGGATGTGGTGGTGTAGGTGGTGGTAGGGAAGAAGAGGTCTGCGTGGTGAAGAGGTTCCAAGAAGACATGGGTCATTGTCTGCATGGTGAAGAGGTCTCGCAGACCTTTTTTAATGAAAGGTCTACGAGAAAACAAACAAGCTGCAACATCCAAACGTCTGCCCGCCTCTGCGCGGCGCAGACATAAGTGGCCGGAAGTGCTTCTGGCCAAAAACCAAACACCACCTTAGTGAAGACAAGCATTTAGTGTAATACTTTTGATTTTTAATCTTTTCGCACTTTTTATTTGGTTTTGTATTAATGACTTTGATAACTAGTTTCTTATGTTCAAGGTGAAACTTCCTTATCATTTGTCTGTGGTGTATTGGCATTATTTTACTGTCTATATAAAATAAAAGATTTTCACCATTCATATCTCTACGGTCTATATAGAGATATGTTGGCTACCTGGTCGGGGGTTAAAGGAATGGTTTGGTAAGGTTCTGCCTTGTTCAGTGTATAGATCCTGCAAGGACCTGGGTCAAGCTTACTAGGACCTCCTTCAATACCCACTGGTATTGGATGGCGGGGGTGCGAATGGCTTGATCCCCTCATATGTAAACTACTATAAATACATTAACCCAGCTACTTGGGATTGTATCCCTGCTGACTCAAACCACTTAGCCGAGGGTAACGTCACCTTCAAAAGAGGGGCCTACCACATTACGCATTAATAACTTAATTAATTATCTTCCAATATTCCAACCCTTTAGGATTGTATCCTTGCTGACTCAAACTACTGGGTTGAGGGTAACGTCACCTTCAAAAGAGGGCCTACTACTATAACTAAGATAATCTCTTAAAAAGTGCAAAAGTGCGGAAATCATCAAAGGTTACATTAAAGGCGAGTCGGATCCAAGTGATTCATCTTGTCTATCTGTTTTTATTTTATTTTTCAGCATTTTTAGTTTTTATTTTCATGTTTAAAAACCTTTTCTAAAACTTTTGATTTGATTAGACGTTGAGGATAAACCGGTACTAAAAGCTCTTATGTCCTTGGAAGACCTCGGTATCTTACCAACGCTATACTACGCTCACGATGTGTGCACTTGCCCATGTGTGTGTTTAGTGTTAGTAGAATATCGTGTTTTATAAATTTAAAACTTTATTAACGTGTTAAAAAGGGCTAAAAATATGAAGAAAACATAATACACCAGACACACACCAAGTTTTTGGCGTCGTTGTCGGGGACACAAGGATTTTAAGAAAGCTTAAAATCGACGGCCTAATCAGTTTTTCAAAAACCTTTTTAAAACCACGCGCATTTTTACATTTTTAGTTAGTTTTTGCATTACCGTAGCCTGAATACGGAGACGTTTTCACTGAACACGGGGCCGTGCTGCATATTTTTTTCAAAACACCCAGATACAGAGTCTGAACACGGGGTCGTGTTCGCTGAACACGCCCCCGTGCTGCACAAAACCAGTTACATTTTTTCAAACGTCCAGATACAGAACCTGAACACGGGGTCGTGTCCAGCCTCTGTTTCTGTTTTTATTTTTGTTTTCTGGTCCCGAGACTCTGTTGTGATCTGCTGAGTGATTCTTATGGATCAATACTCAGGAGGTTACAACTACCACTATGAGGAGGAGGATGATTATTAGGAGGAGTATTGTACTATTTGTGGCAACCCTAATTCGGTGCAATATTGTGATCTCTTTGAACCATCCCCTTCGTACACCTACTATGAGGAGCCAGGTACGAGCCACTAACTTCATACACACCCTATGAAGAGCCAAGGTATGAACCTTCTCCCTCATACTCATATTTTAATGACCAAGGTATGAGACTTCATACTCATACTTTGAGGAACCAAGATATGAGCCTCAATCTTCATATGCTTACTATGAGGAACCATGGCTAAACAACCCACCTCATATGAGTATTATGATGAACCAAATTACGACCCTTATCTATCATATACTTACAATGAGGAAAAATGGTGTGAACCATCTACCTCATATGAGTACAATGAGGAACCAAGGATCGAACTTCCAAATTCAAGCTTTGAGGATACTTATTCCACTCACTTTGACGAACCACCAACAATCTCACCCGTAGCCGAAAAGATAATAGAACACCTTAAAATTATCGAGCGCTATATAAAAGAAGCCCGCGCAAGGGAAGAGGAATCCCACGCAAGGGAAGAATTAATTTGTAATAAAGAAGAGATAGTTGAAGAGGTAAAAATGGAAGAACAAGTAAGTGAAAAACCGACACATGAGTTAAACAACGAAAAAGGTGAGTCCGATAACGTTAAAAATCAAGAAGAGTCTAATTTTCAAGAAATTAATCTCTTGTCACATTCTTTCGAAAATCATTGTTTAGTACCCACTCATGCTAAGTTTTTAAAAGAGTTAAACACTAACACTAAAATTGACAAAATGGTAAGCGTTAAGTTAACAAATGATCAAACTACGCTAATAAAAGATGATCCATTTGAAATTAACATTACACCGGTTCCATGTTTCTTTCAAAATTCCTTTATTAGTAATATTAAAATTGATAAAGATCTTTGTGTTAATATAATGCCAAACTACATTTTCGAAAAATTAAGTATTAGTGATGTCTCTCCACTTCAAATACCCATTTTTCTATGTAATCGGAAAACAATAAAATCAATAGGGATAGTTGGAGATGTGTTAGTCCAAACAAATCAAATGGTAATCCCAACCGACTTCGTCATCCTTGATGACGCTCCACTAGTGTTGGGTTGTAAAGACCCACGAAGCTTTGAAAAATCGGAAGAAAAACAATCTACCTATTCAATTAGGGGCATTTAAAAGAAGTGTCGATCTTGAGCGTTCAATGAAATATCCATTCGGCAATGATGACCCCCTAATTGAAGACGAAGATGAGCCACCCTATACAAGAGAAGAAATCGACCACTTTTGTAACAACTCTCATCAAAAGTCCTAATTATTATATTATTTTATCTAATAGGAAACCCTAATTGAGACACCCAAGTGATTCTGAACAAACCCTAAAATTTTCAAAACAATCAGAATCAGGATCAGGGCCCCAAAAACTCAGGGGGGGTAAACCCTAGTTAGTATTATCTCGATAGTTTGCTATCAAAATTGAAATCTCACGTAAAACCAACTCAGATAGGCTAGTCCCAGACGTGGCTGACCTAGGGTGAAAACGTGTCCCTTGCGCACCGCAAGGAAAGAGGCTTACGGTGCGTAAGACATCTTGCGCACCGCAAGGATCTGAGTCTTACAGTGCGTAAGCTTGACCAAAATTTAACTATAAATAGCAGACATTGGCAATCGAATTTTGGTATTGAAACAACGTAAAACTTCGCTGCATGTACTGAGATACGTTCTGTTTACCACAATTAACACACAAGGATCACAAATCGACGCCGCAATTCACGGTAATAACTCGATCGCTGTTACGATTCAATGTCCGATCGATTAAACTATCCAATGGATGTTTAAGTGCTGCCCACATTAGGGTTTATGCTTTGTCATTCGTCGTTAAATCGATGGATGTTTAAGTATCGCACTTTGTCATTCGTTGTGAAGGTTTTAATCTCGTGAGTTATCGTAAATGCTGTATTAAGTTACTGACCAAATTGTGTGCCTGTTATTAAACTAGGTTATCAAGGCTAATCAGTAGGCTAAGCTCTGTTCAAAATTAAATCTGCAATGTGAGTCATTCTCTTTTTATCAAATTTGTTTACAAAAACAAGTTTATTTTCAAAGTTATAATTACAGGGATTAAGTCTTTGTAATCACCATATTACAGCCGGTATGTGGGGTTTTGTATACATTACTTGATAATCTTCACCATTGGACAACGAGTTAGCAAATGGGTGATATGACCATAGTCACAGAAACGAGTCGAGTGACAAGTACCGAGGGTAGTTGGTTGATATAAAAACATTGTAATTGCTCTTAATACTGTAAATTATAACAAATGTGTCGTTTTAATAAATATAATGATTCACTCAGTATTTCCCGCTGACAAAACCTTTTTCAAACATGTTTCAGGTGATCTGTTGTGATCCAGGAAAAGTGCTGTGAAGCACTATCAGCTTAAGAAAGTGGCTCAGTATAAAATAAAGAAACATGTTTTGTAAAATAAAAGATTTCTTCGTGAAATCTCAATATTGTAAATTACCGGGTTTTATCCTGAATTGTGAAATAAAATAATCGGGAAATATTTCAGTTTTAAAAAGATCCTGAAGAAACTTCCGCTGTTAATTAAATACCACGGGATTTCTGTCCCGCGGCTCCTGAAACGGGTCAAACCGGGTCGGGGGCCGTGACAGAAATAAGGTGGTATCAGGGCCACTGATTTAAGCCTATTAAGTATTTAGAAATACTTAATTTTACTGATTTCCAATTATGTGATTATGTGTTTTATTAACTGATTATTTGTTAATTACAGTATGGGTAAACAAAAGCTGTCAAACATCTATCTTAAACTAGATAGGTCATCCAATGAGAAGGGAAGTTCATCCCAAACAAAACCTTATGTAATTCCTGAAGAAGGAATATTTGTCCGTAAGGCACATTACGAGGAACCACTTTCTCCTAATAAAAGAAGTTTGATTATTAGGAAAAGTCAGGAGGAAATAAGGAAAAACCGAGAGAAGAAAGTTAAACAAGAAACCCAGGACTTAATCAATAAATCACCTTGGGAGGACAAATTAGATGAGAAATGGGCAAATCTTTATATGCTAGCCACAGTAGCAGAAAATGCAAATCTCTAAATACTCAAAAGTTTTAGCACTTTTATTTTCCAGAAACCTTATTTAGTAAATAAATAAGTTACAGTAAATCGTAGTATAATTTACTTGTCAGTTGTTATATGTATGCAATAATATTTACGGGTTATTTATAAAATTTTGTTATTTTATTTTAACTTTTGGTATGTATTTTGCATATATGCTAAACAGCATGAATGAGATATCAGAAGGTTTAGAAAATCTTAACCTCTATCCCGTTAAGATAGAAGTTTCCAAAGAATTCACCGGTTACTTCGCTGATAAAGAAGAACCCATGAAATTTCAATCCAAACCACTGGTAAAACCTAAACCCAAGAAAAGAAGCAGATTTGTGGGCTGGAGGCGTGTACGAAGGAAAAAGCCAGCAACAAGAAAGGTTACCAAAACTGAAGATCCAAAAGACAAAGGGAAAGGGGTAGAAATTGAGGAAAATGTTAATCGAGTAGAGATAGAAGCAGAGAATAGTTTTAAGAAAACAGAAAGAGAAGTCGGAGAAAGTTCTAGACAGAAACAGAAAATGACTCCCTGGGAAGTTTTAGATCATAAACTAGTAATGAGTGACCTCATCGGACCTGCCGATGGAAACCTTGAACCAGCTAATCCAAACCTTATATTTACTGAAGAAGATCTTTTCAGCTACCCACTAGAAGCTCCAATCCCAATCAATCTGGAACCTGCTATTCCAGATCCTATTGCCTAACCTCAACCACTACCAGTAGAATTAGATGAATGGTGGACAACTGATTGGCAATACCAAAATCTTTTAAACAACCCTGATACATTTTTCCCACAAGTTGACCCAGAACCTCCACTATATCCAACTATGAGCCCGGAAAATCTGACTGAACTTCGTCTTTGGGGCGAAGAGTTAATTGATGCAGGAAATAGGATTAGGGAAATTGGAGAAAGGGTTA
>JARYGA010037919.1:0-111227 GCA_030545235.1 Helianthus tuberosus
AACAAACTATTTTCCCATTGTGATTTCAAAACACTTAAGTTTGTTTTAATCAAATGGTTTTTCCGGAAAATAAGTTTGATTTTACCAATTGTAGGTTAGGGGTGTGGCTCATCACATTGTCTTTCAAAATATCACTTGTAAGCATGGTCCAATCAAGTTCAACTTAATGACCTTGATTAACCACTTGTCAATGAAAACCTCTTTCAACCACTTACAGGTTCATTTCACCAACCATAATCACTTGTAAATCGAAATATAACAATTTAAATATACCACCTGTACTTTACCAACTGTACCACATGTAGGATCATTTGCTAAGAAAGATGCCGATACCTACTCCACTCTTACCAACCTGGGAGCTCCGGCAAGTCAGGAATTTAAGGTGAAAATGCTGTCACCCAAGCCTGACCAGCCTTGGATGATTTTGGTTGCAAACATCTGTCCCACCAACATTTTGATTTGTAAAACTCTTTAGCATCCTTCACTTTCCTGTCAACCATCTTTCCAAAAATATGTTTAACATTTCCATTAAAAACTTTCTCAACATCAAAATCTCCCTTATCAGCGAAGAATTGATTTGAGATCTCTACCTTTCCCACTTTCTTCATCAAATTTTCCTTTGACAATGACGGAAAGTTTTCCTCGTTCATCTCAGGAACGGAATTATCAACCTTTTTATCAACCAAAGACTCGTCTGATTTTATGGAATCAGATTCATTGTCAGAATTACCCTCAGATTTAACCACCCACTTTTGTTTACTCAAGTCACCTCTTCTTTTGTAAAACCTTTTTGAACTTTCTCCTTCCTCAGAAGTAGAATTTTCAAACTTTTTAACATTTTTCATAGGTTGTTCTTTCTTATCAACACAAGTCTTTCTCAAGACAAAGTTAGAAGAAACTTCCTGTTTTTGATAGTTGGTCTTGGAGCAATTCCAAGCTATATGTCCAACTTCTTGGCATTTGAAACAAGTTCTTCTGTCAACTCTTGAAGCAAACTTTCTCACATTCTTCTTTACTTCAGCAAGAAACTCTTGATTCGACTGCTTCTAGAACGGTTTCTTCTGTTCATCCTCTGAACTTCCTCCTGAAACAAATTTTGTTTTTGGTTTATAAGTTTTCTGATTTTTATAATTTTCTGAAGAATTGAAACCTAATCCATTCTTTTTGTAATTACGGTTATGGTTCGGTTTCTTTCGATAACCTGAACCAGAACTGTAACCCTTTTTCTTGTTCAATCTCTGTTGAACTCTTGAAGTGTACTTTTTAGGTTTTTCAGCAAGATTTAAATCTTTTATTTCAGAAATATTAATTTCTGTTAATTTGAAAACCTATTTGATCATTTCAGTTTTAACACTTCTTATTGGAAATTCCTCATCAGAATATAATTTGTCTGAATCAAATAAAGTATAAACCACTTTGATTGACCCGTCATTCAAATTAGATTTTGATAATAGAAATTCTCTATTATAAACCCTGTTAACCGGTGAACTCGGACTCTTTTCTGACAAACTCAGACTATTTTCTGATGAACTCGAACTCTCAGATTTAGACTCCGACTTTAACTCTTCATCCGTATCCAACACCTGATCAACAACTTTCTTTATTAACTCAGACTCATGATCAGTGTCAGACTCTGTGAATGTAACATCAATATTGTCTGGTAATTCATCAATGATTTCAGACTTTAACTTGATGTTGACTGCCTTTTTTAGACGCTCCTCGTTAGGATTCCTTGGAGAATAAGTTTCATGGATCGGGGGCGGACATCTGTTATACTTGACACTTGGTTTCTTACCAGTATCAGTATCTTCAGTCTTTTTCTCCTTGAATGCCTCCAAACCTGCAACAGTAGGATAAACACGATCAATCAAATAATCACAAGTAGTGTAACTCAATAGTAATCGTTTAATCCTTTCACTCTCAATTTTCTCAAGTTCCACGTCTTTCTTCAACTTAGCACAGTCTTCAATATAATCATTGATGACGCTTTGCTTTGTCATTAATGTTGCACTCATTTTATCCATCGCCTTTTCGATTTCTGAATTTGTCTTTTTCAGACGATCAACTGTGTTGTTCAGCACATCATAGGACTCCTTGACATACTTCACATCACACAGTAAATCTTCTTTTATCTTCTCTAACTCAGCAATCTTTTTATCTTTTTCTTCACAAACTTTGCAAGACTCTGAACATTTCTCACAAGGTTTAGTAACTTCAACCACCTTTTCAACTATCTTTTCGACTTCGACAGTCTTTTCAACTTCAACAAGTTTCTCGACCTCAACAATCTTTTCTATTTCAACAATCTTTTCGACTTCAACAAGTTTTTCAACTAATTTTTCAACTTCAACGATCTTCTCAATCTCGACAATCTTTTCAACTTCGACAAGTTTTTCAATTTCAACAATCTTTTCGACCTCAACAATCTTATCAACAACTTTCTCTACTTCGACAATTTCTTCTCCTGCTTCTGTCTTTTCAGCAGCTTGCATTTTTGCTGCTTCCAGCTCTTTCTTCAATCTTGCCATCTTCTTCTGGTACAACATCTCCATTTTATCTGCAAAAAACAAATTAAAACTAGTTAGATCAATGCCTTTTCTAGCTTTGTTGAGATGTTCTTCCTCATCATCGGTATCCACATCGCTTCCAAGATCAGGAAATATCGGGATTCTTTTCTCACTAGCCTCTTCATCTAGTATTCTAGAAACAAAGCCTGAATCAGATGGAATGTATTTGTCCCAACTAAATCCCTCTGCAACTTTTTCATCATCTTGATGAATCATTAAAGCTTTCTTCTTTCCATCATTAGTAGCATGAGCATGTGTAATTTGAGGTTGTTGAGTAGTCTGATGGAAAATTGATTTCTGATAATAATTGTTTCTATCTTGATTCCCGGTAGCTTCTTTACTTTTGCACTCACGTTTAAAATGACCTTTTCCTTTACAGCGGAAACAGGTAACCTTTGATTTATCAAATCCCAATGGAGAGGTAGCCATTCCTCGAAATTCATCCCTACCAGTAATCTCTTGAAACTTTTCAGCTCTCCTCCAAGCACTTGCTAAGCACCATTTGATATCCATCACTTCAAGTTCTTCAGCATCAATTTGGTCGTAATCTTCTTTGGTAAGCATTGGATTGCCAATCTTCCCATCGATCAAACTTTCGTAAGATTCTAACATAGTAACCAGTGATGCCATATGCTGCTTGGCAACTTCTGGAGACAAATTCTGACCATTTTGAATGTTTAAGGTAACATTGCACTGAAAGTTTGTTGAGTTTTGTCATTGAGAACTTGATGTTGTGCTATTTGGATCAAAGCTTGAGAATGATGAAGATCCACCACTTTGAGTCACATTACTACTCTTTGTTCCAGATGAACTGTCAGCACTAAAACCAGTTTGAATCTTTGGGCTAGGGCTGGGGGTAGCCTCAAACTTGTTCCCTCTGTAATACAAACTGACATCTTGTTTTGCATTTGGATTCGTCATTATAGCAGTCTTTTGAATATCCAGCTCTTGTTCCTCAATCTTCTGGATAAAATGTGCCAAGTTCATACTCTCAGTCTTCCTCATGAGTTTCACAATCATCAGATAAGTTCCCCACTTCTGTTGGGGTAATGCCTCTGCTAACTTATCAACCCACTCATCATCATCTTTCTGAATATCCAATCTTTTCATTTCTAGAACCAGATGGCAGTATCTATCTATCTATCATTTCCTTTGTAGTTTCATGATCAAATGCTGTAAATATGTCAAACGACTTCTTCAATAAGGCCTTTTTGTTTTTGATCATATCAGCACTCCCTCGGAATTTCTGAAGTAAAGCTTCCCAGATTGATCTAGCAGTTCCATTATGTTGAAGTAAGACAAAGATGTCTTCTTTAACTGCTTGCTGTAAAATGCTGATCATTATCTTTTCACTAGTGTACTTCAACTTATCAGCTTCAGTAAAATCATTGAAACCCTTTTCCAAACCACGTTCATTCTTTGGTTTCTCGTAATCTTTCAGTAAAGAACACCAGGCATCGAATCTGTAAGCCTGAACCCAATTCTCAAAACGGTTTTTCCAACCTTGAAAATCTTCGATATACATCAACTTTGGTGGTTTTTGATGAGTTCCCGTTTCATTTTCACTGTATAAATTCTCGGCAGCTGTGACCGGAGCAACTGGTGTGGCAAACGCATTGTAGAATTCGGTATCCATGATTCGGGAGCAACTTGAATCTCTTGACAAGTACCTGACAACAAAGACAAACGATCAGTTTAAACGAACTGAACACGTAAAAATGAGTTGAAGAAATCAATCGAAAACTCGTGTCGAAGATTTGTGAACTGGTGTCGAAGACTCGCGGACAGACTAAACTCCAAATCGAGCAAATGACTTGACCCTTTGAAACTTTTGAACTTCAAATTGTACGAACTAATAGAAACCACGACTCAAACCACGCGACCTTGAACGAATCTCGGTATCAAACAACTTGTATAACTGTTTTGAGCCGTTGAATTTGGGCTGAAATACTTTAAATCAAACAGACTATGACTTGGCCCGTGATGATTTAGCCCGTGAACTATGATTCCGGAAAACAACTTGGGCCGAGAATGATGACTTGGGCTTACAAAACACACATATTAGTTTAAAAATGAATTCCTTTACTGACTTTGATGCCCCACGTGAACTCTTATATCACCTATTGTATATGTAATTTCAATTATATTTCTAATATTCTGATTTGGCCAACAATATCGATCAGATCACATGCAAATCTATGTCTAACAATTTTCGCAAAAATCACATGTATTTCACTAGTTAATTGCCGACAACACTTAACAATTTCAAGAATCACATGCAACTTTGAATTCTTTTTTTTTTAAACTTGCCGACAACTTTTAGAATTCGATATGATTGGACCGCACCATTTTATCAACTTCACATGCAAAAACTTTAATTGATATCACATGCAACCCGACAACCCTTAATATCGAAACAATTCTATTTGACCTCTAAAAGGTTATCACATGTAAACCGACAAACAACACATGCAAACTAAAAATTGATAGAACCAGCACCTATATATCTGACAAGCAAACTGACACCCCACTCAAATGTAAACAAACAATTTTTTAATCGAAATATCACATGAAATTTTCAAGCGAAATTCACACTTCAGTTTGAAGCGAAATCAACAAACATCCATTGTGAAGCGAAATCAGCACTAGTTTCAAGCGAAATCTATAGAATCTCAAGCGAAATCGGATCAAAATGTCAACACTCAAGCGAAATCAACCCATAAACTCAAGCGAAATCATAATGACATCAGCAAATCGATCTGATTTTGCTCTGATTAACCTAGTTTTAATCCGTTTTAGATATGAAACTATCAAGGGTTTGTTAAAACATGTTTTCGCACCTATTGTGAGAATTTGAGTCGATTTTAACCGTGACAAGTTGAAAATTTTGAAAAGAAGATGTAGAAAATCAGAAATTATGGCTGAATTGGTATGAACTCTTCCTCCTGTGCTCTGATACCACTTGTAGGATCGTTTGCAGACCCGAACGAGTCGTTCAGAAGAGTTTATCTCAGTTTGAGCGGCGGAAACGAAC
Source organism: Helianthus tuberosus (assembly GCA_030545235.1). Taxonomy (NCBI): domain Eukaryota; kingdom Viridiplantae; phylum Streptophyta; class Magnoliopsida; order Asterales; family Asteraceae; genus Helianthus; species Helianthus tuberosus. Next base: position 5,602 of record JARYGA010037919.1, read on the forward strand.
AAACCAAGTTCAATTCAGCAAGATTTACACTTTAAACTGTTGTTTCTATTGATTCGAAGACATTTACAACCTTACAACACTTCGGCAGCACTTCGTTGCAAACCGAAAGAAATCTCTGAAAAGTTACAAATGATTTAGCTTGAAGGCTATTTATAGTGGTGTTGATTTAGCTTGAAATGACACATGCCACTTTCAAGGGAAATCAACATGTTGATTTAGCTTGAAACTGTCATGAGACACTTTCAAGGGAAATCACCACGTTCAAGCTAAATTACCTTAAACACATTCTAAAACGTATAACATATCTAACATTTTTAGTCCTAGACTCGATACAAGACGAAGTCGACAGACGCATGCACCAACACAGCCTATTGTGCCCCACCATGGTTACCCCTCCTGAGAAAGCAATCGAGAGATATATCGATGGCCTACCCGATTCTATTCTGGAGATTGTGACCGGTGTTAATCCTCCTACCCTTCACCAAGCAATAGAGTTGTCTGCTACCCTGACTGAGACCCAAGTCAGGAAGGGTAAACTCACCAGCAAGGGTGATAAAAAGAAGGCGACTGATTCTGAGAAAAACAAGAAAAAGGGTAAGGGCAAGGAAGGAGAGACGTCGAAGAAATCAAAGAAGCGAAAGGGTACCCAAAATTTTGCTGTTACAGCCCAGACTGCTCAGAACCCGCAGAACCCACCGGCTCAACCACCTGCAAAGAAAGCGTACGCTGGTACCGCACCTCACTGTGCTCGTTGCAACGGTCATCACGTTGCACAACAAGCTTGCAGGCAATGCACGACATGTGGTAGACTTGGGCATATGGCCAATGTTTGCCGTTTTGGACAAAATCAGGTTGCTCAGGTTCCAGCTCAGGGTCAAGGGAATGCTGCGAGATTCCCACCGGGTTCATGTTATAATTGTGGAGAGTATGGTCACTTCCGCAACAACTGTCCGAGGCTAGCGAATGCTAACGCAAACCCGAATGCAAATGCAAATGTCAATGTGAACCCCGCTTGTGGTCGAGCGTACAATTTGAATGCAAACGAAGCTAGGGTCAACAACGAAGTGGTTAACGGTACGTTTCTTGTTAACAATCGACTTGCATCTATTCTTTTTTATTCCGGTGCCGATAGAAGTTTTGTTTCATTGTCTTTTGAGCCTTTGCTTGCGATACCTAGAACAAAACTGAGGAAACCCTTATCTGTTGAAATTGCCACTGGTAAAGCTCTTATTCTCGATTCTGTTATTCATGGTTGTCAGTTGAACCTTGATAACCATCTTTTTCCTATTGACCTCACACCGATGCAACTTGGAAGCTTCGATATTATAGTTGGAATGGATTGGCTAACCAAACACCATGCTGAGGTAGTTTGTTTCGATAAGACTGTTCGTATTCCTTTGTCTTCTGGCGATGTTCTAGAGAAAGACACCGAGGAGAAAGACAAGAGCAAGAGTATTCAGGCCCAAAGTTATTTGGTGGATTGAAGCTTATGTCGTGTACAAAGGCCCAAAGTTATTTGCGAAAAGGATATGTTGCTTTTCTGGCACATGTCACCGAGGAGAAAGACAAGAGCAAGAGTATTCAGGATATTCCGATTGTTCGGGATTATCCAGAGGTGTTTCCTGATGAACTGTAACATCTGTGCTTGTAAGCATTATGAACAGTTTTATTATCAATAAAACAATGTTATTTGTTCCCAATGTTTGTTTGGTTGTGTTTTACATTTTTCATGTTTTGACTTTTATTCAATTTCAAACTCTACATCGCTTTCTGGAGAGTTATACGCAAACTGATGCGTAAACGTAATCAGTTTAATGCGACAAATACTCCAGAACATCAACATATACTTAACATACCTTAAATAACCTTTACATAACTTAGAAATAAGTTTTGAAGGCTTTGGTATGGCAAAAACAAGTTAATTCGGCTACAGGGACTAAACTTGACAAACTGCGAAAGTATGCCAATTTGAACTGTAACGAACATTCCGGGACATGAACATAAGTTAAACACACCTTAAGTATCCTTTACATAGCTTAGAAATAGGCTTAGAGGGGTTCGGTGTGCTAAAATAAACTTTTGGGTCATTCAGGGACTAAAAGTGTCAAAAAGTGCACAAGTTTGCACTTTCGTGCATATCTTACGTTCTGAATTCATCCGGACATCCAAAAATTTATGTAAGCATGACTATATTATACTTTAGTGTTTGGCTTAAGAAAAATCCATTCATTGCGTCATTTGGATCGTTTTTCGCGCTTATGCGCATTCCGTCGTAATTAAGCGAACATCGCGTTCATACGACCAAACGAACCAACATCCGACATATTTTTGAGCATGTTTCATGTCCACAATGTTTAGGCATCATTTTAGGGCCTTAAAGTTGGCTTGACGGGCCTTAGAAGTGCCGGAAATGGGCTGAAAACACAACAGGGACTGAAACTGTCATTTATGAAACTTATTTTCTGATCAGAAGCCCCAGGCGGCCCGCCTGAGGTTTGTCTGATCCTGAAGCGGGCCGCGTACGCCTCCCAGAACAGATCAGATCGAACAGTCAGCAGATTCCAGCTGTTTAATCCTCAACCACAAGTTCACACTTGACCTTTCAGCTGATAAGAAGCCATTTTTAGGCACCATAACTTTCCAACACATGTACGGGTAGGATTCGAGCACGGTTTCCATGAAACGATCTTAAAGGTTACCCGAAAACTATAAATACCCCACCCCCCATTACTTCAAACTCACTAGAATCTGATCTAAAAGACTCTAAGTTGAAACCATTGTTTCATACCTGAGTTATTTGGATCTAGATTAGCATTCGGGGACCCTTCGTAAGTATTCTTTCGTTCTTTTATTGCTTTTCGAGTCTGAAAGTCAAACTTTGTTTGACTTTCTACATTGACCAGTTTATGGTCAATGCGAAGTTCGTTTGAACTTCGCAACGTGAGTGTAATCACGTTGGTTATAGTCCCTTGGGACTATACCTACTGATTACCACGTTGTCTAGGGTCGTAGGGTAAGCGATCTGATAAATCGCTTATACCTTCGAACTCGACCCATTTGGTCGATCATTAGGATCCGACCAAACACATTAGGTGACCATAGTAGGTAGGGAATAACCTTCCGAGGTTATACCCTATGGTCACATCGTTTGAGTAGTTGTATGATAGGTAGTTTATATGCCTTAGGTAAATTACCAGAATACCCTTTTTATGTATAATTGGTAATTAAGCATATGTAACCTAAACTTTTGTCACATAACTGATTATGTAACATGTTTAGGCATATAACACTTGTCATAGGGCTAGTTAGACGGTCCGAACGCGTTTCACGCGAACGACGCGTTAACGTAGCATAAGCTACCTAAACGGGCCGTAATGGGTCGTAAGCATTTATATTAGGTTTCATTTAGTATGTAGGCTTTGTTAAACCAAATGACACGAGTCTCTACACTCGTTTGGTTTACGAACCCTCATTCTATCCGATCCTCCGATTTAGGTCCGGTTTATTAACATAGTTACCTATATTAGGTGCCGTTTGATTCCGTGATCTCTACCATTGTTTGGTTGTCACTCCAGGACTACTGAGTAACCTCAAGTGAGTACATAGACCCCTCTTTTACTGTTTTCCAAACTGTTTTGGGGTGAAACACATGTGCCTACCTGTTACGTTCATGCTTTCCTGTTTTCACATCATATACCGACTATGTTTGTTAGTACATTATAGTACATGATTTCATTACATTTCATGCTATGTATGTCCATTGTGTGCATACTTAGTACATTGTTTTACATTACATTACTGCTATGTATGTTGACTGATAGCATGCTAGCACATTGATTTACAAGACTTTTCTGCTTTGTATGTTAACTTAGCATACTTAGTACATTGTTTTCATATGACATGTATGCAACTGCTATGACATTTGGTTTGCACAAACGGGTCTTTATTACGTTCATTAACATTTGCTATGCCGCTCGGGAGTAAGTAGTGGTACCATAGGACTTGACAAATCCCATTCCTAACATCTCGGGTTTGTTTGAATGTAAGGAATGACTGAATCCGAAAACATTTCTTTTGATAACCTTGACTGAAAGGGTTATCCGACTGTCTCAAGGCTTGAATGTATGCGTTAACTTACCACATAAATGTTTGTATCAATGTAAGATGCATTACTTTACAAAACATAACTTTTTGATATATTCAAAATACTTTGTTTTGTACATTTCTACATTTGGATTATGTGACAAGGACTTTTGACTATTGGTTTAAACATAGACTTTATACATTGGTGGTTTGTTTAAGTGACTTAAATAACGAGATGTGAGTAATATGATACAAGCATGGTGGATACGTCGCTGGTACTTCCTATATATAAGTGTTTGTATTATATTACATATCATAGCGTTATTTAAATCATTCATTTTGGACTTATACATTTTATACAAGTAACATGTTTTCACAAGACTTTGGTTTACAATACGGTTTATTTTATACAACTCATTTTACATGGTTATACATTTGAACCATACATTATTCACTTATTTATACACATCATCTGAACTTATTGTTTTTCATGCGATTTACAAAACAAATCAAAATACAGGGTTCATGACTAAACATTTTCTTAAACTTAAGTCATGAATCCTATTTTCACAAAACCTATGTATCTCACAGGCATTTTTATGCTGACGTACCTACTTTCTCATGTGTTTTCAGGTGCTTTTCCGTAGGATGATGATCATGACACTAGGGCGGACCTGTGCCTTAGAGACTTAAAATGGAGATAGACTTTGTTTAATTATGTTATAAACTCTTTATTTACTGTTTAAGACAATGAAACTCTTGTTTAATAAATAAAATACAACTTTGTATGCCATGGTTATGAAACAATTAATTCTGTTACAACACTCCCCGATGTTTTCCGCCACGTCTTGTATGTTATACGTGGTCGGGGTGTGACAGAAGAGTTGGTATCAGAGCCAATGGTTATAGGGAATTAGGTTATTAGTAATGCTTTGACCTAGACTATAACCTTTCTAGGACCCTAACACGAGTTATCTTGTGTTTAGATCTTAAAACATGTACATCACCTATCCTTAGGTGATTATCAAAACAAGAACCAAATTTTTCCGAAACGATTTTTTGAAAAACAATCTTCTGTTTTTGGATAATTTATTACATGGTTTTGAACCCTCTTTTGTAAGGTTTTGAACCCTTCCTGTTTAACTAAAATTTTCGGCCTTGTGCCTTCAAATTTTCAAAATCTCGTCAAGGTTTTGGGTTTTAAATAATGTGAACACGTGCAAACTGGAAGGGTGAATGCCTGTATTCTGGGTTTTCTGTCTAGGCAAGCACTTCGTATATATCTCATCAGACGCGTGACCAGTTGTGCTTACCTGGGAATTCTTGGGATGAGTGTTCACTTATAGGCGAGCATGTCTTCGTGATACATTATTTTTGACCCATTTACTTTGATTAGTCACTGTGTGTCGTTTGTTTGCTTGGTAATGCGGACAAATGACCACCATCTTTTCTTTTGTTAAATTTGTTTCATCTCATTCTCTTCATCCAATCATCTCACTCGTTTCCTTTCATGTTTTCCTCTTTTAGAATGCCTCCTCGACGCGACAATCTGATTGCGACTGCCGAACTGGCAGAAATAATTGCACAGCAGATGGCTGCTCAATTCCCAAATCTCTTTGCTCAATGGAACCAGGCCGACAACAACAACAATGGTCCATGCAATTTCAAGACTTTTAACTCGGCTAAACCACTCAAGTTTAGTGGTTCTGAAGGGGCGACTGGGCTTCTTCAATGGTTCGAGAGCATTAAGAATACTTTCCATCATGTTCAGTGTCCGGATAATCGCAAGGTCGAGTTTTCTTCGAGCGTGTTTCAGAAGAGGGCTCTTACATGGTGGAATGGGGTAATGAGAGACCGAGGTGCAGAAGTTGCTCTCGCACAGACATGGGCTGAACTTAGAGCCCTTATGATGAGGGAATTCTGTCCTCGTCATGAGCAGCGAGCTTTGGAGAAGGAATTTGATAATTTGAAGCAAGATAGTGGTGAGCATCGGGCGTATACTGATAGGTTTGAGGAGTTGAGTCTGCTTTGCCCGACGATGGTTACCCCACTCGACAAGGCTATCGAAAGGTACATCAACGGCCTACCTGACTAAGTGCAAGACATCATTACTGGTAGTAACCCTGCCACACTCCGTCAGGCGATCGAGTTATCAGCGACATTGACTGAGTCGCAGGTTCGTAAGGGAAAGCTGCATAAAAAGGGTGACAAGGGCAAGAAGCAGTCGGCTGATAATGAGGATAGCAAGAAAGGTCAAAACAAGAAGGGAAAGAATTCTGGAGGGTCTAGGAAGCGGAAGGCTTCCCAAAACTATGCCGTTACTGCACAGGCTCAAGCTACACCAAATCAGCCTGCGCAGCCACTAGCCAAGAAGCCTTATTTTGGCAATGCACCTTTGTGCAACAGGTGTAACGGCCATCATCAACCACACCTCCAGTGTCGTCAGTGCACCAACTGCGGGAGAAATGGTCATCTTGCTGCCACCTGCCGCATTCCTGTTAACCAGAACCAGGCAGTTCAGAACCAAGCTCAACAAGTTGCTCAGCCTCTTGCTCAGCAACAAGGTCAAGCTGCACGACCTCATTTTCCTCCTGGTTCGTGCTACAATTGTGGGGATCTGACCCACTACAGGAACCGGTGCCCAAGGCTAGCCAACCAGAATCCGAATCAGAACCAGGCTCCGGCTCGAGGTCGAGTCTTCAACATGAATGCCCAAGAGGCGCAGGCAGACAATGAAGTGGTGAACGGTATGTTCTTTATTAATAATCAGCCTGCATCTGTTCTTTTTGATTCGGGTGCCGACAAGAGTTATGTCATTGTCTTTTGAGCAAATGCTTCGCGTGTCTAGAACGAAACTAGGTAAACCTTTGAAAGTAGAAGTTGCTAGTGGTGAACCCATTGTTCTTAATTCTGTTCTTCGCAACTGCCAGTTAAACCTTAACAACCATCTTTTCCCTATTGACCTCACGCCAATGCAACCTGGAAGCTTCGACGTTATTGTGGGTATGGATTGGTTATCTAAGCATCACGCAGAGATAGTTTGTTCTGAGAAGATTGTTCGTGTGCCACTGTCGACAGGCGAGATCCTACAGGTTCAAGGTGAGAAACCGTCTGGTGGTCTCAAACTCATGTCTTGTTTTAAAGCTCGGAAATATCTGCGGAAGAACTATGTGGCTTTCTTAGCACATGTTACAGAAGATAAAGGCAAGGGTAAGTCTATTTCAGATATTCCTGTCGTTCAGGATTACTCTGAAGTATTCCCTGAAGACTTACCTGGTCTACCTCCAGCACGCCAAGTCGAGTTCCATATTGATCTCGTACCTGGAGCAAATCCCATTGCCAGAGCTCCATACCGTCTTGCACCGTCTGAGATGCAAGAGTTGTCAAATCAGCTTCAGGAACTCTCTGACAAAGGCTTTATCTGTCCTAGCTTTTCACCCTGGGGTGCTCCCGTTCTTTTTGTCAAGAAGAAGGATGGATCCTTTAGGATGTGTATCGATTATCGTGAGCTTAACAAGCTTACCATCAAGAATCGATATCCCCTACCGCGCATAGACGACCTCTTTGATCAGTTACAAGGTGCTTCTGATTTTTCGAAGATTGATTTGCGTTCCGGGTATCATCAACTTCGTGTTCATGAAGAAGATATTCCCAAGACAGCGTTCCACACTCGTTATGGGCATTATGAGTTCACAGTCATGCCATTCGGTTTGACTAATGCTCCGGCTGTTTTCATGGACTTAATGAATAGGGCCTGCAAACCTTATTTGGATCAGTTCGTCATTGTTTTTATTGACGACATCTTGATTTATTCTAAGACGCGAGCTGATCACGAGTAACATCTTCGTCTTACTTTGGAACTCCTAAAGAAAGAGCAACTTTTCGCCAAATTCTCCAAGTGTGAATTCTGGCTTAAAGAAGTTCAATTTTTAGGACATATTATCAACGAACAAGGTATTCATGTAGATCCCTCCAAGATCAGTGCGATCAAGGATTGGGATACACCTACTACTCCAACTGAAGTTCGTTCTTTTCTTGGTCTAGTGGGTTATTATCGCCGCTTCATTGAGAACTTCTCAAAGATTGCAGTTCCTCTAACTGCTCTGACTCAGAAGAACAAGGCCTTTGATTGGGGATACAAACAAGAAGAAGCTTTTCAACACTTGAAGCAGAAACTTTGCGACGCGCCTGTTCTGACTTTGCCTGAGGGCAATGACGATTTTGTCGTTTATTGCGATGCATCTAAATTGGGTCTTGGTTGTGTTCTGATGCAAAGGAACAAAGTCATAGCATATGCATCAAGACAGTTGAAGTTACATGAGAAAAACTACACCACTCATGATCTTGAGTTGGGTGCAGTTGTTTTCGCTCTTAAGATCTGGAGACACTATTTGTATGGTACAAAATGTGTGGTTTTCACGGACCACAAAAATCTTCAGCATATCTTCAACCAGAAAGAACTCAACATGAGGCAACGACGTTGGGTTGAGCTTCTAAACGACTATGACTGCGAAATTCGCTACCATCCTGGTAAGGCGAATGTCGTAGCCGATGCATTGAGTCGTAAGGAACGTACTAAGCTTCATTGTGTACGTGTTCAATCTATTATTCAAGCTCGATCCGATATCCAAGCACGCATTTCTCAGGCTCAACAATCTTGTGTTTCACAAGGTTTGATGGATAAGGAATTTCCCTATCACATAACACCTGATCTAGAATTGAAGGACAATGGATCGTATTACTTCATGGACCGTTTGTGGGTCCCAAGCCTAGATAATCTTCGTGCCTTGCTTATGGATGAAGCCCATAAGTCTCGTTATTCTATTCATCCGGGCTCAGATAAGATGTATAAGGATCTTCGTATTCTGTATTGGTGGCCTGGTATGAAGAAAGACATTGCCTTATACGTATCAAAATGCCTTACTTGTCTTAAGGTTAAGGCTGAACATTAGCGTCCGTCGGGTTTATTGGTGCAACCAGAGATCCCAGTTTGGAAATGGGAAAACATTACTATGGATCTCATTACTAAACTTCCACGTACAAAGAAAGGTCATGATGCCATCTGGGTAGTCGTTGATCGTCTTACAAAGTCAGCACATTTCTTGCCTATCCGTGAGGACTTTCCTGCTGACAGACTTGCAAAAATCTATGTGGATGAAATTGTAGCTCGACATGGTGTTCCTTTAAACATCATTTCTGACAGAGATGCTCGTTTCACTTCTCATTTTTGGAGAACCATGCAATCTGCTATGGGGACCCAACTTAATCTGAGCACAGCATATCATTCACAAACGGATGGTCAGTCTGAGAGAACAATCCAGACTTTGGAGGATATGCTTAGAGCTTGTGTGATCGATTTTGGTGGTAGTTGGGATTCACATCTACAGTTGATTGAATTCTTCTACAACAACAGTTATCACACCAGCATCAAAATGGCTCCTTTCGAGGCTCTCTATGGTCGAAAATGTCGTTCACCAGTCTGCTGGAATGAGATCGGCGAGGCTCAACTTACTGGACCTGCCCTCATTTTAGAGACAACTGAGAAGGTCAAGAAAGTTCGTGATAACCTTCAGGCAGCTAGAAGCCGTCAAAAGAGTTACGCGGACCCAAAACGCAAGGCCTTGGAATTTCAAGTCGGTGATCGAGTATTACTTAAGGTCTCACCTTGGAAAGGTGTGATCAGATTTGGAAAGAAAGGAAAACTTGCACCTAGATACGTTGGACCATTCAAGATCGTCGAAAGAATCGGTAAGGTAGCCTACAGACTTGAGTTACCTCCTGAACTTGGAAATGTTCATCCAACTTTTCACGTGTCCAATCTCAAGAGGTGTTTAGCTGATGAGAACCACCACATACCACTTGACGAAATTCGTGTTGGTAAAACATTGAAATTTGTTGAGAAGCCAGTGGAAATCATGGAACGTGAAGTCAAGTGGCTTAAACGTAAGCGCATTCCTTTGATCAAAGTTCGTTGGGAAGCTAAACGTGGACCCGAGTTTACTTGGGAACGCGAAGATCAAATGAAGGCGAAATATCCGCATCTTTTCCCACGAGTTTCCTCTAAATAAATTTCGGGACGAAATTTCCACAAGTAGGGGAGACTGTAACATCTGTGCTTGTAAGCATTATGAACAGTTTTATTATCAATAAAACAATGTTATTTGTTCCCAATGTTTGTTTGGTTGTGTTTTACATTTTTCATGTTTTGACTTTTATTCAATTTCAAACTCTACATCGCTTTCTGGAGAGTTATACGCAAACTGATGCGTAAACGTAATCAGTTTAATGCGAAAAATACTCCGGAACATCAACATATACTTAACATACCTTAAATAACCTTTACATAACTTAGAAATAAGTTTTGAAGGCTTTGGTATGGCAAAAACAAGTTAATTCGGCTACAGGGACTAAACTTGACAAACTGCGAAAGTATGCCAATTTGAACTGTAACGAACATTCCGAGACATGACCATAAGTTAAACACACCTTAAGTATCCTTTACATAGCTTAGAAATAGGTTTAGAGGGGTTCGGTGTGCTAAAATAAACTTTTGGGTCATTCAGGGACTAAAAGTGTCAAAAAGTGCACAAGTTTGCACTTTCGTGCATATCTTACGTTCTGAATACATCCGGACATCCAAAAATTTATGTAAGCATGACTATATTATGCTTTAGTGTTTGGCTTAAGAAAAATCCATTCGTTGCGTCATTTGGATCGTTTTTCGCGCCTATGCGCATTCCGTCGTAATTAAGCGAACATCGCGTTCGTACGACCAAACGAACCAACATCCGACATATTTTTGAGCATGTTTCATGTCCACAATGTTTAGGCATCATTTTAGGGCCTTAAAGTTGGCTTGACGGGCCTTAGAAGTGCCGGAAATGGGCTGAAAACACAACAGGGACTGAAACTGTCATTTATGAAACTTATTTTCTGATCAGAAGCCCCAGGCGGCCCGCCTGAGGTTTGTCTGATCCGGAAGTGGGCTGCGTACGCCTCCCAGAACAGATCAGATCGAACAGTCAGCAGATTCCAGCTGTTTAATCCTCAACCACAAGTTCACACTTGACCTTTCAGCTGATAAGAAGCCACTTTTAGGCACCATAACTTTCCAACACATGTACGGGTAGGATTCGAGCACGGTTTCCATGAAACGATCTTAACGGTTACCCGAAAACTATAAATACCCCACCCCCCATTACTTCAAACTCACTAGAATCTGATCTAAAAGACTCTAAGTTGAAACCATTGTTTCATACCTGAGTTATTTGGATCTAGATTAGCATTCGGGGACCCTTCGTAAGTATTCTTTCGTTCTTTTATTGCTTTTCGAGTCTTTTCGAGTCTGAAAGTCAAACTTTGTTTGACTTTCTGCATTGACCAGTTTATGGTCAATGCGAAGTTCGTTTGAACTTTGCAACGTGAGTGTAATCACGTTGGTTATAGTCCCTTGGGACTATACCTACTGATTACCACGTTGTCTAGGGTCGTAGGGTAAGCGATCTGATAAATCGCTTATACCTTTGAACCCGACCCATTTGGTCGATCATTAGGATCCGACCAAACACATTAGGTGACCATAGTAGGTAGGGAATAACCTTCCGAGGTTATACCCTATGGTCACATCGTTTGAGTAGTTGTATGATAGGTAGTTTATATGCCTTAGGTAAATTACCAGAATACCCTTTTTATGTATAATTGGTAATTAAGCATATGTAACCTAAACTTTTGTCACATAACTGATTATGTAACATGTTTAGGCATATAACACTTGTCATAGGGCTAGTTAGACGGTCCGAACGCGTTTCACGCGAACGACGCGTTAAAGTAGCATAAGCTACCTAAACGGGTCGTAATGGGTCGTAAGCATTTATATTAGGTTTCATTTAGTATGTAGGCTTTGTTAAACCAAATGACACGAGTCTCTACACTCGTTTGGTTTACGAACCCTCATTCTATCCGATCCTCCGATTTAGGTCCGGTTTATTAACATAGTTACCTATATTAGGTGCCGTTTGATTCCGTGATCTCTACCATTGTTTGGTTGTCACTCCAGGACTACTGAGTAACCTCAAGTGAGTACATAGACCCCTCTTTTACTGTTTTCCAAATTGTTTTGGGGTGAAACACATGTGCCTACCTGTTACGTTCATGCTTTCCTGTTTTCACATCATATACCGACTATGTTTGTTAGTACATTATAGTACATGATTTCATTACATTTCATGCTATGTATGTCCATTGTGTGCATACTTAGTACATTGTTTTACATTACATTACTGCTATGTATGTTGACTGATAGCATGCTAGCACATTGATTTACAAGACTTTTCTGCTTTGTATGTTAACTTAGCATACTTAGTACATTGTTTTCATATGACATGTATGCAACTGCTATGACATTTGGTTTGCACAAACGGGTCTTTATTACATTCATTAACATTTGCTACGCCGCTCGGGAGTAAGTAGTGGTACCATAGGACTTGACAAATCCCATTCCTAACATATCGGGTTTGTTTGGATGTAAGGAATGACTGAATCCGAAAACATTTCTTTTGATAACCTTCACTGAAAGGGTTATCCGACTGTCTTAAGGCTTGAATGTATGCGTTAACTTACCACATAAATGTTTGTATCAATGTAACATGCATTACTTTACAAAACATAACTTTTTGATATATTCAAAATACTTTGTTTTGTACATTTCTACATTTGGATTATGTGACAATACTTTACTTACAATACATAACATTTGTTACACATTACTTGACTACTTTTGGACTATCAACATTTGACATGGTTTATACAAGGACTTTTGACTATTGGTTTAAACATAGACTTTATACATTGGTGGTTTGTTTAAGTGACTTAAATAACGAGATGTGAGTAATATGATACAAGCATGGTGGATACGTCGCTGGTACTTCCTGTATATAAGTGTTTGTATTATATTACATATCATAGCGTTATTTAAATCATTCATTTTGGACTTATACATTTTATACAAGTAACATGTTTTCACAAGACTTTGGTTTACAATACGGTTTATTTTATACAACTCATTTTACATGGTTATACATTTGAACCATACATTATTCACTTATTTATACATATCATCTGAACTTATTGTTTTTCAAGCGATTTACAAAACAAATCAAAATACAGGGTTCATGACTAAACATTTTCTTAAACTTAAGTCATGAATCCTATTTTCACAAAACCTATGTATCTGACAGGCATTTTTATGCTGACGTACCTACTTTCTCATGTGTTTTCATGTGCTTTTCCGTAGGATGATGATCATGACACTAGGGCGGACCTGTTCCTAAGAGACTTAAAATGGAGATAGACTTTGTTTAATTATGTTATAAACTCTTTATTTACTGTTTAAGACAATGAAACTCTTGTTTAATAAATAAAATACAACTTTGTATGCCATGGTTATGAAACAATTAATTCTGTTACAACACTCCCCGACGTTTTCCGCCACGTCTTGTATGTTATACGTGGTCGGGGTGTGACATGAACTGCCTAGTTTGCCTCCAGTTCGTCAAGTCGAGTTTCATATTGACCTTGTACCCAATGCCAACCCGATTGCAAAAGCGCCTTATCGACTTGCACCATCTGAGATGCAAGAATTATCTAAGCAGCTTCAAGAGTTATCTGATAAAGGATTCATTCGACCAAGCTTTTCACCTTGGGGAGCTCCTGTCCTCTTCGTGAAAAAGAAAGATGGATCTTTTCGAATGTGTATCGATTATCGTGAGCTTAATAAGCTCACCATCAAGAATCGATATCCCTTACCTCGAATTGATGATCTCTTCGACTAGCTGTAGGGTGCTTCATGTTTTTCCAAGATCGATCTGCGTTCTGGGTATCATCAACTTCGTGTTCTCGAAGAAGATATTCCCAAAACTTCTTTCCGCACAAGATATGGGCATTTCGAGTTCACAGTCATGCCTTTCGGTTTGACTAATGCTCCTGCTGTTTTCATGGACTTAATGAATAGGGTCTGCAAGCCTTATTTGGATCAGTTCGTCATTGTTTTTATTGATGACATCTTGATTTATTCAAAGTCTCGAGCCGAGCACGAACAACACCTTCGCTTAACATTGGAACTCCTGAAGAAGGAATAACTTTTTGCAAAATTCTCCAAGTGTGAATTCTGGCTTAAAGAAGTTCAATTCTTGGGTCACATGGTCAATGAGCAGGGTATTCATGTGGATCCATCCAAGATTGCTGCTATTAAGGACTGGAATACACCAACGACGCCCACAGAGATTCGATCTTTTCTTGGTTTTGCTGGTTATTATCGGCGATTTATTTCAAATTTCTCGAAGATTGCGGTTCCACTCACTGCTTTGACTCAGAAAAAGAAGCCTTTTGAGTACGGACCCAAGCAAGAAGAAGCGTTCCAAACGCTGAAGTAGAAGTTTTGTAATGCTCCTGTTCTATCTCTGCCCGAGGGAAGCGATGATTTCGTTGTCTATTGCGATGCATCCAAACTAGGCCTTGGTTGCGTCCTCATGCAACGAGGTAAAGTTATTGCATATGCATCTAGACAGCTGAAAATTCACGAGAAGAACTACACGACTCATGATCTGGAATTAGGAGCTGTGGTTTTTGCGCTTAAAATCTGGAGACACTACCTCTATGGAACGAAGTGTGTGGTTTTCACAGACCACAAAAGTCTCCAGCATATTCTTAATCAGAAAGAGCTGAATATGAGGTAACGACGTTAGGTTGAACTCTTGAGCGACTATGATTGCGAGATTCGCTACCATCCTGGTAAGGCGAATGTCGTAGCTGATGCGCTTAGTCGAAAAGAGCAAGTCAAGCTTCATTCTATTCAAACTCTATCTGATCTTCAAACTCGTGTTCTTCAGGCTCAGCAATTTTGTGTTTAACAAAATTTAATAGGTACCGAATTACCACATCATCTTGAGCTTAAACTCGAAGCGAAAGACGATGGTTTGCTCTATTTCATGGATCGTTTGTGGATTCTGAATCAGGACGATCTTCGCACCTTGGTAATGGACGAATCTCATAAGTCTCGATATTCTATCCATCCTGGTGCTGATAAAATGTACAAGGATCTTCGTACTTCGTGCTTCGTGCTGGTGGCCTGGTATGAAGAAGGATGTTGCCTTGTATGTATCAAAATGCCTAACTTGTCTCAAAGTCAAGGCCGAACATCAACGACCTTCTGGCTTGCTTGTACAGCCAGAAATACCGGTTTGGAAGTGGGAGAACATTACGATGGATCTCATCACTAAATTACCGCGTACATCTAAAGGTCACGATGCTATTTGGTTTGTTGTCGATCAATTAACGAAGTCAGCTCATTTTATTACGATCCGCGAGGATCTATCTGCTGATAAACTTGCAAAGATTTATGTTGATGAGATTGTGTCACGACATGGTGTTCCTTTGGATATCATTTCTGATCGTGATGCTCGATTTTCATCTCATTTCTGGAAGGCCATGCAATCTGCTTTGGGAACCCAATTGAATCTAAGCACTGCTTATCATCCCCAAACAGATGGCCAATCTGAGAGAACGATTCAAACTTTGGAGGATATGCTTAGAGCATGTGTAATAGACTTTGGTGGTAGTTGGGATTCTAATCTACCACTGATCGAGTTCTCTTACAACAATAGCTATCATACTAGTATTAAAATGGCACCATTCGAAGCTCTCTACGGTCGAAAATGTCGTTCACCTGTCTGCTGGAACGAGACCGGTGAAGCTCAGCTTACTGGACCAGAACTCGTTCTGGAAACAACAGACAAGATCTAGAAAATCCGCAATAATCTTGTGACAGCTAGATTACGTCAAAAGAGATATGCGAATTTACGACGCAAGCCCTTAGAATTTCAAGTCGGAGATCGTGTCCTACTCAAGGTTTCACCTTGGAAGGGAGTCGTGAGATTTGGAAGGAAAGGAAAACTTGCACCACGATATGTTGGACCATTTAAGATTGTTGAAAGAATTGGAAAGGTTGCCTACCGACTAGAGCTACCTCCAGAGCTTGGAAATGTTCACCCGACTTTTCACGTGTCCAATTTGCGAAAGTGTTTAATTGACACTGATCTTCACATTCCTCTCGACGAGATCCAAATCGATGAAACGATGCACTTTGTTGAGAAACCTGTGGAGATAGTGGAACGTACATACAAACAGTTGAAGAACAAACGGATTCATTTGGTCAAAGTTCGCTGGGAATCCAAACGTGGTCCTGAGTTTACTTGGGAACTTGAGGACCAGATGAAGACGAAGTATCCGCATTTGTTTTCACAAGCTTCCTCTAGTTAAAATTTCGGGACGAAATTTCCTGAAGTAGGGGAGACTGTGACAACTGTACTCTGTAATCGATGTACGATGTAAAACAATGTTGATTATTAATAAAACAATGTTCTTTGGAGTTATTATATGTGTCTTGATGTCTTTATGTGTGTGTTTATGTTTGGTGATTTTACAATTCGATTCCGATTTCAAGCTTTAAATCGCTTTCTGGAAGGTTATACGAGTACAGATGCGTAAATATAACCAGTTTAAGGCAACAAACACTCCGGGATAGTGACATAGGCTTAACATACCTTAAATAACCTTTACATAACTAAGAAATAAGTTTTGAATGGTTTGGTGTGTTGAAAACAAGTCTATTCGATCATAGGGACTAATTGTGTCAAACTGTGAATCTATGGGGATTTACACAGTAACGAACATTCCGGAACATGACCATAAGTTAAACATACCATAAATATCCTCTACATAGCTTAGAAATAGGCTTTGAGGGGTTCGGTGTGCTAAAATCAACTTTTGGGTCATTCAGGGACTAAAAGTGTCAAAAAGTGCATAAGTTTGCATTTTCGCGCATAACTTACGTTCTGAATACATCCGGACATCCAAAAATTTATGTAAGCACTAAAATATTTTATTTTAGTGTTTGGCTTGAGAAAAATCCATTCGTCGCGCAATTTGGATCGTTTTTCGTGCTTATGCGCATTCCGTCGTAATTAAGCGAACATCGTGTTCGTACGACCAAACGAACCAACATCCGACATATTTTTTAGCATGTTTCATGTCCCCAATGTTTAGGCATCATTTTAGGGCCTTAAAGTTGGCTTTACGGGCCTTAGAAGTGTCTGAAATGGCCTTAAACACGTGCAGGGGCTGAAACTGTAATTTCTGAAATATGTTGCTGATCAGACAAGGCCAGGCGGCCCGCCTGAGCTTGTGTGTATCCTGAAGCGGGCCGCATTAGACCCCTGACAGCAGAAAACATGCACAAACATCGAATCTGGTCCGTTCCAACCTTGCACATGGTTTTTCTCAAAACTATGGGCTGGTTTTTTATGCATATGGTATTACAATACCATGGGTGCAAGTGTATGGCCAAGATCGAATCACGTTTTCCAAGAAACGATCCTAACGGTTCGGGAAACACTATAAATACCCCATGCCATCCATTACTAAACTCACTAGAATTTTGATTTGAGAAACTCTAAGTTGAAACCATTGTTTCATACCTGAGATTCTTGGATCGAAATTAGCATTCGGGGACCCTTCGTAAGTATTCTTTCGTTCTTTTATTGCTTTTCGAGTCTGAAAGTCAAACTTTGTTTGACTTTCTGCGTTGACCAGTTTATGGTCAATGCGAAGTTCATTTGAACTTCGCAACGTGATTGTAATCACGATGGTTATAGTCCCTTGGGACTATGCCTACTGATTACCACGTTGTCTAGGGTCATAGGGTAAGCGATCTAATAAATCGCTTATACCTCGAACCCGACCCATTTGGTCGATCATTAGGATCCGACCAAATACTTTAGGTGACCATAGTGTATAGGGAATAACCTTCCTAGGTTATACCCTATGGTCACATCATTTGAGTAGTTGTATGATAGGTAGTTTATATGCCTTAGGTAAATTACCAGAATACCCTTTTCATGTATAATTGGTAATTCAGCTTATGTAACTTAAACTTTTGTACATAACTGATTATACAACATGATAAAACATGTATAGGCATATAATACTTGTCATAGGACTAGTTAGATGTCTCGAACGCGCTTTGCGCGCACGACGCGTTAAAGTAGCATAAGTTACCTTAATGGGTCACAATGGGTCGAAAGCACTTAGGTTAGGTTCCGATTTAGGATGTAGGCTTTGTTAAACCATATCACATGAATTCTAACACTCATTTGGCTTACAAGACCTCATTCTGTCCGATCTTCCGATTTAGGCGTCTATTGTTTGATTAGTGATTCAATTACTAGGTACTGTTTGATTTCTCTGGTTTGCTCGAGTTTGTTGAAGTTCTATTGACTGAGGATACTTTGCACTATAAGTGAGTACATAGTTCCCCTATTTTACTACTTTCAATTGTTTTGGGGTGATTCATATGTACTAATTGTTTTCAAGGTTTTAACGATGGTATTAATACGATTTTCGATGTTATAACGATGGTTTCAAAAACGATTAAGACAATTTATATAAAACTAATAACGATTTCGATAATGTGAACGAACTTGTTGGTTGGGTTACATAACAAATGACATTCATTAGCAATGATCAAGCCGACCAGTATTAGGTTATGGTACCATAGGATCTGACAAATCCCGTTATCATACTACACCCATGGTTATGTGTGGGGGTTGAGGGTAGCGACTGAATCTGATATTTGTTAATTTACCCTATGGTGGTTTATTAATGCGAGGAACGAGGGACGAGTCACGAAGGTTTGAATGTTATTAGCGAGACGACTATATATAAGTTATTCACAATTAAAACGAGGATGATTTGGACGATGTAAACGATTTGTAAACAATTTGGACGATACGATGTTAAACGATTTGGGTAAACGATAGCGAAACGATGTCACACAACGACGTTTTCGAAGTAACATACGAGTTTTATTAACGAGTTAATACGAGATGTTTTACAATTTGCTTTACTAAAACAAAGGTTTTTGGGTTAAGAATCATGGCTACGAGGTTTCATAAACTATAACCCGCTTGTTTTGAGTTGGTTAATAAAGTTGCAATATTATACTCTTTTCAAAACAAGGTTTTTAATAAAGTATTGCAACATTTAAACTAGCCATGAATCCAATACTCCTATAAAACCTATGTACTCGCCAGCATTTCTTTGCTGACTGTATTTTCACATATGTTTCAGGAATTGATGCTTGATGATGATTTGCTAGGATGCATGCGTCACGTAGGATCTGGACGAGGCCTTAGTGACATAAAACAATATTAGTCGATATGTAACTTGTTTGTTCTATTTTAAGACAATGATAATGTTTAATATTCAATAAAACAAAACACTTTTGTATCCATGGTTATGAAACGATAATTCTGTTGCAACACGCCCCGACGTTTTCCGCCGCGATTTGTTGTTTTACGCGGTCGGGGTGTGACATAGAGGGCCGCGATGCAAATACATACGAAACATGGTTCACTAAATGAACATACGATTTACAATACGATTGCTATAACTGAACAACCAACTGTGGACTCGCTCAACTTTGTTGTTGACTTTCTGTTACATGCCTTGCAGGACCTTAGGTACACATGGAGCTTGCACGGGAGGCGCAGTCGTTGTGGGGCATGGATCATGGATGCCACGTTAAACTTTATAACACTTTGAACCTGATACTTAAGTTGGGATTTCATATTATGCTTCCGCTACTTATTCTATGTTTTTGAGTGAACACCAATTGTATTGTGATGGGTTACATTTACTTTTACTTATTACTTATATGTTCAATATGATTGGTGGCTTGATCCTGGTCAGTCACGTTCCCAAGCGGTAGTACTCCGCGTGTGGATTTTGGGGGTGTGACAGTATTGCAATACTAAACTTTTGCCATTCTTTAGCTTCAAGATTCATTTTCAATCGACAACTCTTGTTGTTGTCAAAGTATTGCAATATCAACTTTTGCCATTTATTTGGCTAACAAAACCTATGTATTCGCCGGCATTTTTATGCTGACTATTTTTCACATATGTTTCAGGTTTTCAACTATTGAAGCATGCAACGCATAGGATTGCATCCGGGCCTTAGACTTCTAAATCAAAAGATAATTACATGTATTCTTTGTTTGTAAAACGATGTTAATAATATAGAAACAATTTAGTACCAGTAGTTGTGAGCAATTTGTTACGTGACTCCCCGTTATTTCCGCCGCGTGTTGTTGTATTACGCGATTAGGATGTTACAGTGACAGATTGGTATCAGAGCCATTGGTTGTAGTGAACTCGGTTTTAAAAAGAAAGTCTTTTTGAGAAAAAAGCAGACTATAACCCGTGACTCGCGATGACACTACACTCCAAGTGCAGGGCTTAACGTGTTAGACCTCATGGCTCAGACTTGTGTTTACTTGCTTGTTGTTTAATGTCTATGCTCTTCTATACGTACTAGCATGTCTAGTTAGATACATAAAAATCCCTCTTCCTTCTCATTCTTGCTACACTATGATGTCGCACTCATACTTTGTTTTCTGATAGTGAAGACAATGAGCGGACGCAGAAGGGGAAACGTTAACATGACTCAGGCTCAGTTCACTAACCTAATCAATACAGTGGTTGCAGCTTTCGCAGCTCACCCTGGAGGTAAACTCGTTACTTTAGGATGCTTAGATCCTACCCCCGCACCGTCTTTTCACCCCTAAACCTATTCTCTTTGTTTTCCGCGACAGGTCAGCCTGCAACCGCGCAATCACGCGTTTGTACCTTCAAACCCTTTATGGATTGCAAGCCTCTCCCTTTTAATGGCACCGAGGGTGCCATAGGCCTTCTGCACTAGATCGAGAAGGTCGAATCTATGTTTTCTATTTGTGAGTGGCCCGCCGCTAGTTTGGTGAAGTTTGCCACTGGTACGCTTGAAGGGAACGCGCTTTCATGGTGGAAGGCGCAAATTCAGATACTTGGGTTGGAGACTGCCAACGCCACTGCTTGGGAAGATTTCAAGAACATGATCAAAGAGGAGTACTGCCACAGGGACGACATCCACAAGCTCGAGAACGAGTACTATGAGCTTAAGATGGTCGGATCAGAAATTGAGACTTACACCAAGCTGTCTAACGACTACGCTGCTCTCAGCCCGAACATGTCTCAGCTTTCTTATCAAAGGATCGAGCTATACATCATGGGTTTGGTCCCTGAAATCCGGAGTTTGGTCACTTCAGCCAACCTCACTACGATTCAGCCAGTCATTCGTCTCGCTCACCGACTCACTGATCAGGCTGTGGAACAAGGCAAGCTGCCCAAAAGGATCAGTGCTACTACTGGAACTTCTGGTGATAACAAACGTAAGTGGGATGGAAATCAAGGTAAGGATGCCAACACCACTCAGTCCCCAGCTCAGCAAAGGAAAATTGAAAACAACAAGGGCCCTCAGCAATAGGGTGGCTATCGAGGGAACCACCCCAAGTGTAACAAGTGTAACCCACACGACAGTGGGCCATGTGGAAGAAGCCAGTGTCAGCGATGCAACAAGATGGGGCATGAAGCCAAGGACTATAGGAGCCAGCTTCCAGCTAGGCAGAATTAGCAACAACCACAACAACAACAACAACAAGGAAATAATCGTGGATGCTACAAATGTGGAACAACGGGGCACATGCGAAGGGATTGCCCTGAACTAAACTAGAACCACAACAACAATCAGGGCGCTGGAAACAACGAACATAATAACAACAATGCTGGAAATGGCGCAAGCGGAAGGGCTTTTGTTATTGGAGCTGGAGAAGCTAGGAATGATCTCAACGTCGTAGCGGGTAAGTTCCTACTCGATGATCATTATGTTACTGTATTGTTTAATTCTGGAGCCGATGCTAGCTATGTATCCCTACGTATTAGTAAGAAGCTTAAGTGTACGCCTACGTTGTTAAACTCTAAGCGCGTCGTCGAACTAGCTAACGGTAGAAACATCGAGGCCTCACACGTTGTCAGTAACTGCAAACTCGTATTGTCTGGTCAGACCTTCTTCATCGATCTCTTTCCTATCATTCTTGGAAGCTTCGACGTCGTCATTTGTTTGGATTGGTTATCTAAACATCGAGCTGAAATCCTCTGTCAAGAGAAAGTCGTTCATATTCCCCGCCCTTCTGGCAAACCCCTTATCGTTCGAGGAGACAAAGGTGGAGCAGTCACAGGCATCATCTCGTTCTTAAAAGCCCAGAAGTGTTTACAAAAGGGGCACACCGCTATTCTAGCACTTGTCACCGACACACAGGAAAAGGAAAAGAGGATCGAAGAATTTCCTATTGTACGCGACTATCCCGAGGTATTTCCTAAGGAATTACCTGGACTCCCTCCTCACTGTCTAGTCGAATTCCAAATTGAGCTAATCCCCAGAGCGACACCTATAGCTCGTGCACCCTATCGACTAGCCCCCGCTGAACTAAAGGAACTTTCTATGCAGCTGCAAGAACTATTGGGCAAAGGATTTATCCGTCCTAGTTCATCACCCTGGGGAGAACCAGTACTCTTTGTCAAGAAGAAGGATGGCACATTTCGCATGTGTATTGATTACCGCGAGCTGAACAAGGTTACCATCAAGAACCGTTACCCACTCCCGCGTATTGATGATCTATTCAACCAATTACAGGGATCGAGTTATTACTCCAAGATTGACCTACGATCAGGATATCATCAGTTGAGAGTCCGCGATGAGGATATCTCCAAGACTGCGTTCAGAACTCGTTATGGTCATTATGAGTTCCTCGTCATGCCTTTTGGAATGACCAACACACCTGCGGTTTTTATGTATCTCATGAACCGAGTGTGCAAACCTTACGTTGACAAGTTTGTGATCATGTTTATTTATGACATCCTCATCTACTCAAAGATTCAAGAGGAGAATGAACAACACCTGCGTCTTATTCTCGAACTCCTTCGTAACGAACAACTGTACGCCAAATTCTCGAAATGTAACTTCTGGCTTTGAGAAGTACATTTCCTTGGGCACGTAGTCAACCAGGATGGGATTCATGTTGATCCCGCTAAGATCAACTCCATTAAGAATTGGCCTACACCGAAGACTCCGACCAAAGTTTGCCAATTCTTGGGATTGGCGGGGTACTATCGTAGATTCATCAAGGGATTTTCGAAGATCGCTCAACCTCTCACGACTCTCACCCAGAAGGGTATTTCTTACAAGTGGAATGATGCCCAGGAGTCTGCTTTTCAGAAGCTAAAGGAGAACCTTTGAAGTGCTCCTATTCTTTCGTTACCTGAGGGTACCGACGACTTTGTGGTCTACTGCGACGCGTCTATTCATGGACTAGGTTGTGTGTTGATGCAACGCGAGAAAGTTATCGCCTACGCTTCTTGACAACTTAAGATTCACCAACGGAACTACACGACGCACGACTTAGAACTCAGAGCAGTGGTTTTTGCACTCAAGATTTGGAGACATTACTTGTTCGGTACCAGGTGCACGATTTACACCGATCATAAGAGTCTCCAGCATATTTTGGATCAGAGGAGTTGGACATGCGACAAAGCCGATGGGTCAAACTCCTTAATGACTACGAATGTGCAATTAAGTATCACCCAGGCAAGGCTAATGTTGTGGCCGACGCCCTCAGCAGGAAGGAAACTAAACCTAAGCGCGTTCGCGCCTTACAGCTTACTATTCACTCGAACCTTCCTAGTCAGATCTGCAACGCTCAAGTTGAAGCACTAAAGGTAGAAAACCTTCTAGCTGAATCCCTACGGGGCATGGAAAACGTCTTGAACTCAAGGATGACGGTATTCACTACGTTGCGGATCGCATCTAGATTCCATCTTATGGAAATCTTCGAGAACTCGTGATGGACAAAGCGCACAAATCTCGCTACTGGATAAATCCTGGCGCCAATAAAATGTATCACGATCTCAAAATCCTGTATTGGTGGCCTAACATGAAAGTCAGTATCGCTAAGTATGTTAGCAAATGCTTGACCTGCGCTAGGGTCAAGGTCGAGTACCAGAAGCCGTCAGGTTTATTGCAACAGCCAGAGTTGCCAACATGGAAATGGGAGCAAATTTCCATGGATTTCATCACAGGCTTACCAAGGTTTCAAAGTGGGAATGATACCATTTGGGTCATCGTGGACCGCCTAATCAAGTCTGCACACTTTCTTGCGATCAAGGAAACGGACAAGTACTCGAGGCTTGCTGCAATCTACTTGAAGGAAATAGTTGCTAGGCACGGGGTGCCAATCTCCATTATTTCTGATCATGACCAACATTTCACATCTGAGTTATGGCAATCCACGCATAAATCCTTTGACTCACGTCTAGATATGAGCACTGCTTACCACCCGCAAACCGATGGGCAAACTGAACACACCATCCAAACACTTGAAGATATGCTGAGAGCATGTGTCATTGATTTTGGAAACGGAAGGGAATGACACTTACCGTTGGTAAAGTTCTCCTACAACAACAGCTACCACACCAGCATTCAGGCAGCACCCTTTGAGGCATTATACGGTCGTAAATGCCGACCACCTTTATGTTGGGCGGAAGTTGGTGAAAGCCAAATTACTGGCCAGGAACTTGTAGTCGACACAACAGAAAAGATTTCCCAGATCAGACAACGCATGGCGGCAGCTCGTGACCGTCAGAAAAGCTACGTTGATAAACATAGGAAAGTGCTAGAATTCTAGGTCGGTGACCGGTTTCTACTTAAAGTCTCACCCTGGAATGGTGTGGTTCGTTTTGGTAAACGGGGCAAGCTTAATCCGCGATACGTCGGAACATTCGAAATTACCAAAAGGATCGGTAAGGTTGCATACAGACTGAATATGCCTGAAAAGCTGAGTGCGGTGCACAACGGTTTCCACGTGTCTAATCTGAAGAAGTGTCTGTTAGATGAAACACTCATCAATCCTTTCAAGGAACTCACTATTAACGATCAGCTACACTTTATTAAGGAACCAATTGAGATCACAGATCGATAAGTCAAAACCCTCAAACGTAGCAAGATACCTATCATACGAGTTCGTTGGAACTCACGCCGGGGCCCAGAGTTTACCTGGGAGTGGGAAGACCAACTAAAATGCAAGTATCCCCAGTTGTTTGCAAATGAAACTCCCAGCACAGAAGCTACAATGGAATTTCGGGACGAAATTCCAAACTAACGGGGGGATGATGTGACACCCCGTTGAAACACTCTCACATACTAGCTTGTCAGTGGCTGCGCTTTAACTTTCTAGACGAAAGTTCTTAAAACTTGGGGAAAATGGGACACTCTAGGTTTTCCGGAGTAATCTTCATGGCTGCGCTTTAACTTTCGGGACGAAAGTTCTTAAAACTTGGGGATAACGTGACACTCTAGGTTTTCCCAATAATCTTCTTCTTGTATTAACATTATGTGTATATATAATATTAAATGAGGAACTGTTATTAATTGATGTGCATTATGTGACCGTCTCATTGTATTACATGTATTAACATATATGAATATATATTATATGTATATATGTGTCGTATGTATACCGAGACAGCAAGGTCTCGGCTCGAGACCACTAGGTCTCGAGTGACCCAAGACAGTTGGGTCGCACACCTGCCAAGCCCATTCGGAAACCCATTTGGGTGCACCGTCTTGGAACGGGTATAAAACCCATGTTGATGGCCAACCTTGCCACTTTTGGCAACCATCATTTGCATCAATTTCCCTAAACATTCTCTTATCCCCTCTCTCACCTCATCGCTTTCCCTCACTAAAAACCCTAAAGCACCACCATAATCCTCCTCCTCACCTCTCGGACCCAAACGGCAGCGGTAAGGCTCTCTGATCAGCTTGTGTTCTTCACTCAAAGATTATCGGACATCAAACCTACTCACCTGTACACTCTAAATCTCTAGCCGATTAGTATTTCCTTGCTAACACATGAAAATACATGATAAAGGTGTTGTTTAGTGATAATGTAGGTTAATGTTGTCTATTTGTTTATGGGTTATATGCTTGACAATGTGCATATTGAATGTTGATTATCTTAAAAGGTTGAAGATGTGCAAATTTTTTATATGTTCACTCATGTTCTCCATCATTGAAAGATGCAAAATAATTGATGTTTTGGATAAGAGTAGCTTAGTATGTACATGATTAATTTATTCATGCTAGGAAATGTAGGACAAATGTTATTTTGCAAGAATATATGTTAGAGGCTGAAATGAATACTAGAAATAGGTGTTGGAATACATTTGTGGGGGGGGATTTGGAAAACCCTAATGATGAACAATATGATTATGTGTTGAATGATGATATGAATATTTGAAAACCTGTTGTTTGATCCGTTTTGGTTAAGGTGGAATATCAGAAACATGTTAATGCAAAATGATTGGATAGTACAAGGAAACATATCTGTGAAACGCGATTGGATAGTACAACAGAAGGTTCTAGAAGGCTCCCACCTGTGTAGACATCCGTGGTTGCAAGTCGAGACCATGGATAAACAACCCGAAACCAGAACACTTCACATAAGGGACTCGAGACCAGCAGCCAAACTTCACGAACTCAAGACTGGCATGATCTCGAGTCGAGACCCCCTGATCTGTACTCAAGATGGGACTCGAGACCTACATGGTTTCGACTTGAGTATTCACTATTCGAGACCCTCTGGTTGCGACTCGAGACCTCGTGCTCTCGAGTCGAGACCACCTGGTCTCGACTGGGCTGCTTGTCTCCGTTATTGGGCCATAGTGTGTGACATCATGTCTTGGGCTGCATGTTCATGTGTGGGCTTTGTGTTAACTGTTACTGTTTGACTGTTTAAGTGTTAGAACATGCCCAATAACTTAGTGGCTATTTGTATGTTATGCATGCTATATGTTAGATGCGTGTAGGATATACGTGACTTATTTGTACCCAAGCCTGACCAGCTCACTTGACCAAATAAACTGTCTGCCGAGCAAACCGAGGTGATTTCACAACTTTTACCAAAGAATGCGTTCCCGTTGGTTGGGAAACGGAATTAAAAACAACGTTATCTCCTTGTGAGGGATAGAAACTACTTTTCTCCCCTTGTGAGGGACGCTTAGTTAATTACTATTTATATTAGATGCAACTAGCATACTAAATGAAACTCTATCACTCAAGTCCCTACTTATTAATACTGATTAGTCGCTGGGGCCTAGTTAACGGGTTATTAGTTGATAGCGCTATTTAGGCCTCACCAACCTCACACCATGCCCGTGTATGGGATCGGGAGTGAACTAATAGACTCTAGCAACCATCAATTGTGACAACTGTGTTCTGTAATCGATGTATAATGTAAAAAAAATGTTAATTATCAGTAAAACAATGTTCTTTGGTGTTATTATATGTGTTTTGGTGTTATTATGTGTGTATTTGTGTTCAATGATTTTACAATTTGATTCGATTCCGATTTCAAGCTTTAAATCGCTTTCTGGAAGGTTATACGCAAACTGGTGCGTAAATGTAGTCAGTTTAACGTGAAAAACACTCCGGAATTATGACATAGGCTTAACATACCTTAAATAACCTTCACATAACTTAGAAATAAGTTTTGGATGGTTTGGTGTGTTGAAATCAAGTTTGTTCGATCATAGGGACTAGTTGTGTCAAACTGCGAAACTATACCGATTTGTATAGTAACGAACATTCCGTAACTTGATCATAGGTTAAACATACCCTAAATATCCTTTACATATCTTAGAAATAGGCTTTGATGGGTTCGGTATGCTAAAACAAACTTTATTGATCAATAGGGACTAAAAGCGTCAAAAAGTGCATAAGTTTGCATTTTCACGCATATCTTACGTTCTGAATATATCCGGACATCCAAAAATTTATGTAATCATTAAAATATTTTATTTTAGTGATTGGCATGATAAAATTCCATTCGTCGCTTAATTTGGATCGTTTTTGCGTTCGTTACGACTCCCGTCGTAATTAACCGAACAACGCAACTGTACGACCAAACAAGCCAACATCTGAGATGTTTTTGAGCATATTTTAAGTTCCATATACTTTAACATCATTTTAGATCCTTGAAATGGGGTTAACGGGGCTTAAACATGCCAAAAATGCATCAAAACACAAGTTTCTCAAGTTCAGGGACCTGTTTTGACAATCTGTGAAAGTATGCCAGACGGGCCGCGTAGCCCAGGTCCCCTGCTTACGCGGGCCGCAAAGAAACACCCAGATCAGAAACTTGTTTTCTGAAACAGCGGCTGGTATCCAGGCTTTTGGACATGGTTTTTACCAATCTAGGGGCTTGTTTTGGATGCCAATGGCATTCCGGTCCAGATTGAAGCTCGGTTTACGAGGAACGATCCTAACGATTCTTGGTTTCCTATAAATATCCATGTCCTCCATTTGATTTCTGCACACTTGATCTGAATTACACTCTAAGTTGGAGCCTTTGCTTCATACCTGGTGATTTGGATCAAGATCTTCCTAGCTTGGACCCTTTGTAAGCGTTCTTTCATTCTTTTATGCATTTTAAGCACGAAAGTCAAATAGAGTTTGACTTTCAGCTTTGACCAGTTTATGGTCAACACAAAGTTCATTTGAACTTTGCAACGTGAGCGTAATCACGATGGTTTTAGTCCCGTGTGACTAAACCTACTGATTACCACGTTGACTAGGTGTAGTGATGAGTCGTAGTTTCGACCAAAATGCGTATTTGTGCGTATTATGTAACCAAACTACTCTTGGGTATCAAAACCGTTTGTTTTGATACCAAAACTTGTTTTCTAACTTAACTAAACATGTTTTAGCATGTTTAGCTCGTCGCTTTTAGATTAGTGCTTGTTTAGAGTCGTGGGTCAAGCGGTCTAAACAACCGCTTAGACTTTTGAACTAGACTCGTTTGGTCGATCATTAGGATCCGACCAAGCATGTTTAGTGACCATAGTTGCATAGGGAGTAACCTTCCGAGGTTATACCTTATGGTCACTTAGGTTTAATTAGTTGTATGATAGGTTGTTTATATGCCCAAGGTTAATGACAAAAATGCCCTTTTATGCATAATAGAATTTTAAGCATATGTAACATAAACTTTTGTCACTTAATTGATTATGCAACATGTTTAGGCATATAATACTTCTCATAGGACTAGTTAGACGTCTCGAACGCGCGTTTGCGCGAATGACGCGTTAAAGTGGCGTAAGCTACCTTAATGGGTCGTAATGGGTCGAAAGCACTTAGGTTAGGTTCCGATTTAGGATGTAGGCTTTGTTAAACCTTATCACATGAGTTCCAACACGCATTTGGTTTACAAGACCTCATTCAGTCCGATCTTCCAATTTTGGTGTCGATTGTTTGACTAGTGATTCAATTACTAGGTGCTGCTTGATTTCTCTGGTTTACTTGATTTTGTTGAAGTTCTTTTGGTTGAGGATACTTTGCACTTCATGTGAGTACATAGTTCCCCTATTTTACTGTTTTCAATTGTTTTGGGGTGATTCATATGTATTAAAACGATTTCGATATTTTAACGATGGTTTCAAAAACGATTGATATGGTTTATACAAAATTAATAACGATTTTGATAATGTGAACAAACTTGTTGGACGTATTTACATAAGGAATGACATTCATTAACATTGATCAAGCCGACCCGTATTAGTTTATGGTACCATAGGATCTGACAAATCCCGTTATCAAATTGCACCCATGGTTATGTGTGGGTTAGGTGGGTAACGACTGAATCTGTGATTGTTAACTTACCCTTTGGTCGTTTGTTAATGCGAGAAGCGACATAGTCGAGTCATGAAGGTTTGAATGTTATTAGCGAGACGACCAAAAGTAGTTTTCACAATTAAAAAGAGAATGATTTAAAACGAGTTAAACGATTTCGAAACGACTTAAACAAGTTAAACAAGTTGGATAAACGATTGGCTTTTGGTTAGTGTTTAGATAACGGGATGGGTGTAATGTGATGAAAACATGGTAGATACGTCGCTGGTACTTCTTATATATAAGTGTTTTCCTCATATTACATACCGTGGCGTTATTTAGTTCACTTGGGTAAACGAGGTTATCACGATGTCACATAACGATGTTTTCAAGAAGATATAAACCATACGAGTTTTATTAATGAGTTATTATGAGATGTTTTACAATTTGGTTTACTAAAACAAATGTTTTTGGGTTAAGAATCATGGCTACGAGGTTTTATAAATTATAGCTCGCTTGATTTGAGTTGGTTAATTATGTTGCAATATTATACTATTTTCAAAACAAGGTCTTTAATAAGGTATTGCAACATGTAAACTAGCCATGAATCCGACACTCTTATAAAACCTATGTGCTCGCCAGCATTTCTTTGTTGACTTTGTTTTTACACATGTTTCAGGTGTTGTTGCTTGATGTTGATTGCTAGGATGCATGAGTCACATAGGATCTGGACGAGGCCTAAGTGACATAATAACAATGATAGTCGATATGTAACTTGTTTGTTTTGTGTTAAGACAATGTAAATATTTTAATAAAATGAAACTTTTTGTATCCATGGTTGTGAAACAATAATTCTGTTACAACACTCCCCGACATTTCCGCCATGATTTGTTGTTTTACATGGTCGGGGTGTGACAGAAGAGTTGGTATCAGAGCCAATGGTTATAGGGAATTAGGTTATTAGTAATGCTTTGACCTAGACTATAACTTTCTAGGACCCCAACGCAAGTTTTCTGCGTTTAGATTTTTAAAACAAAACCGTCACCTACCCTTAGGTGATAACCACAACGAGAACACAAATTTTGAATTTGCTTTGAAAATTAATCATCCGTTCTAGGATGATTGATTACTAAGTTTTAAACCCTTCCAGTTTGACTCATATTTGGCTTAGTGCCTTCTGAGTTTTCAAAATCTCGTCAAAGTTTGGGTCTAAATAATGTGAACACATTCAAACTGGAAGAGTGAATGCCTGTATCCTGAGTTTTCTGTCTAAGGCTAGAGTGTTCGTACAAATCCACATAATCGGACCAGTCACTCTTACCTGGGAACTCTTGGGGTGAGTGTTCACTTATAGGCGAGCATGTCTTCGCGATACATTATTTTGACTCATTTACTTTGATTAGTCACTCCGTGTCGTTTGTTTATTCGAGGTAACGAACAAATGATCGCCTTCCTTGTGTTTTGTCGATGTTTTCCATACCTCTCTTGTTTTTCCTAATTATAGACCTCACTTATTTCTCGTATTTCCTTTTAGACAATGCCTCCTCGACGTGATGCACAACCTTTTACTGCTGAAGAAGTCACTGCCCTTGTCGCTCAGAAAATGGCTGCTGTGCTTCCAGGCGTAGTGACCCAGATCCATGAATTATATAACAACAACAACAATAACAACAATAATGGTCAGTGTAATTTCAAGAATTTCAATTCTGCTAAGCCTTTGAAGTTCTCTGGATCCCAAGGAGCAACTGCGCTCCTTCAATGGTTTGAAAGTTTGGACAGCACATTTAGACATGTGCAATGTCCGAATGAGCGTAAGGTTGAATTTGCATCAAGTGTATTCGAGAAGCGTGCTCTTACGTGGTGGAAAGGTTTTATGCGCGATAGGGGTGCCAAAGTGGCATTGGCACAGACCTGGGAAGAGCTTCAAGCTCTCAAGATGAAAGAGTTCTGTCCTCGTCATGAAATTCGAGCTTTGGAGCGAGAGTTTGACGATCTGAAACAAGATGGGGGTGAACACCGTGCATATATGGATCGTTATGAGGAACTCAGTCTTTTGTGTCCTACTATGGTTACCCCGCTGGAAAAGGCAATTGAGAGGTATATCGATGGTTTACCCGATTCTGTGCAGGATATTGTGACTGGCAGTAATCCTACTACTGTTCGTCAAGCTATCGAGTTGTCTAGTACTCTGACCGAGTCTCAGGTCAGAAAGGGTAAACTGACCCGCAAGGGTGACAAGAAGAAGTCGACTGATTCTATTAAAGACAAGGGTAAGGGTAAGAGTAAGAAGGGTGAGTCTTCGAAGAAGTCAAGAAAGCGAAAGGGTTCCCAGAACTTTGCAGTTACTGCTCAGAATCCTCAGAACCAACCGGCTCAACCTCCTGCAAAGAAAGTGTATGCTGGTACCGCACCTCATTGTGCTCGCTGCAACGGCCATCATGTTGCACAACAAGCTTGTAAGCAATGCATGTGGTAAACTTGGGCATCTGGCCAACATCTGTCTTCTGGGTCAGAATCAAGCCGCTCAGGTTCCAGCACCGGTTCAGGGGAATGCTGCGAGATTCCCACCAGGTTCATGTTTCAATTGTGGAGAGTTTGGTCATTTCCACAGCAATTGCCCGAGGTTGGTGAATGCAAATGCGAATCCAAACGTAAATGTCAATGCGAATGCGAATGTGAATCCCGCTCGTGGACGAGCATACAACCTGAATGCAAACGAAGCGAGGGCTGATAACGAGGTTGTCAATGGTACGTTTCTTATTAACAGTCGACATGCATCTATTCTTTTTTATTCTGGTGCCGATAGAAGTTTTGTTTCGTTATCTTTTGAGCCTTTACTTGCGATACCTAGAACTAAACTGAGGAAAGCCTTATATATCGAAGTTGATACTGGTAAACCTCTTGTTCTCGATTCTGTTATTCGTGATTGTCAGTTAAACCTTGATAACCATCTTTTTCCTATTGACCTCACACCGATGCAACTTGGGAGTTTCGATATTATCGTGGGGATGGATTGGTTAACCAAACATCATGCTGAGGTGGTTTGTTTCGATAAGATTGTTCGTATTCCTCTTCCGTATGGCGATGTTCTGGAAGTTCGTGGTGAGAAACCTTCAGTTGGATTGAAGCTTATGTCGTGTACAAAAGCCCAAAGTTATTTGCGAAATGGATATGTTGCTTTTTTGGCACATGTCACCGAGGAGAAAGGAAAGAGCAAGGGTATTCAGGATATTCCGATTGTTCGGGATTATCCAGAGGTGTTTCCTGATGAACTACCTGGTTTGCCTCCAGTTCGTCAAGTCGAGTTTCATATTGACCTTGTACCCAATGCCAACCCGATTGCGAAAGCACCTTATCGTCTTGCACCGTCGGAGATGCAAGAGTTATCTAAACCGCTTCAAGAGTTATCAGATAAAGATTCGTTCGACCGAGTTATTCACCGTGGGGCACTCCTGTCCTCTTCGTGAAAAAGAAAGATGGATCTTTTCGAATGTGTATCGATTATCGTGAGCTGAACAAGCTTACCATCAAGAATCGATATCCCCTACCATGAATCGATGATCTCTTTGATCAGCTGCAAGGTGCTACCTATTTTTCCAAGATCGACCTGCGTTCTGGGTATCATCAACTTCGTGTTCTCGAAGAAGATATTCCTAAAACTGCATTCCGCACAAGATATGGGCACTATGAGTTCACCGTCATGCCTTTTGGTTTGACGAATGCTCCAGCCATCTTCATGGACTTAATGAATAGCGTCTGTAAACCTTATTTAGACAAGTTCATCATTGTGTTCATCGACGATATTCTTGTTTATTCGAAGTCTCGAGCCGATCACGAGCAACATCTTCGTCTGACTTTGGAACTCCTGAAGAAAGAACAACTTTTCTCCAAATTCTCCAAGTATGAATTTTGGCTTAAAGAAGTTCAATTTTTGGGTTATATTGTCAACGAGCAGGGTATTCATGTGGATCCATCCAAAATAGCTGCTATTAAGGACTGGAATACACCAACGTCACCCACAGAGATTCGATCTTTTCTTAGGCTTGCTGGATTTTATCGTCGGTTCATTTCGAATTTCTCAAACATCGCGGTTCCACTCAATGCTTTGACTCAGAAAAATAAGCCTTTTGAGTGGGGACCCAAGCAAGAAGAAGCGTTCCAAACGCTGAAACAGAAGCTATGTGATGCTCCTGTGTTATCTTTGCCCGAAGGAAACGATGATTTCGTTGTCTACTGTGACGCATCTAATTTAGGACTTGGCTGTGTTCTTATGCAACGAGGTAAAGTTATAGCTTATGCGTCTAGACAGTTGAAAGTTCAAGAGAAGAACTATACGACTCATGATCTTGAGTTAGGTGATGTGGTTTTCGCGCTTAAAATCTGGAGACATTATCTTTATGGCACAAAGTGTGTGGTTTTCACAGACCACAAAAGTCTCCAGTATATTCTCAACCAGAAGGAGCTGAACATGAGGCAACGACGATGGGTTGAACTCTTGAATGACTATGATTGCGAAATTCGCTACCATCCTGGTAAGGCGAATGTCGTACCCGATGCGCTTAGTCAAAAGGAACGAGTCAAGCTTCATTCTGTTCGAACTCTATCTGATATTCAATCTCGTGTCCTCCAAGCTCAACGATCTTGTGTGATCAAAGGCCTTTTAAAATATGAGCTACCGCTTCAACTTGAGCTTAAACTCGAAAGGAAAGACGGTGGTTTGCTTTATTTCAAGGACCGTTTGTGGATTCCGAAACAAGACGATCTTCGCACTTTAGTGATGGACGAATCTCACAAGTCTCGATATTCTATCCATCCTGGTGCTGATAAAATGTACAAGGATCTTCGTACTCAGTACTGGTGGCCTGGTATGAAAAAGGATGTTGCCTTGTATGTATCGAAATGCCTAACTTGTCTCAAAGTCAAGGCTGAACATCAACGACCTTCTGGTTTGCTTGTACAACCAGAGATACCGGTTTGGAAGTGGGAGAACATTGCTATGGATCTCATCACTATGTTACCGCGTACATCTAAAGGTCACGATACTATTTGGGTTGTTATCGATCGTTTAACAAAATCAGCTCATTTTATTCTGATTCGCGAGGATCTATCTGCTGATAAACTTGCAAAGATTTATGTTGATGAGATTGTATCACGACATGGTGCTTCTTTGGATATCATTTCCGATCGTGATGCTCGGTTTTCATCTCATTTCTGGAATACCATGCAATCTGCTATGGGAACCCAACTAAATCTAAGCACTGCTTATCATCCCAAAACAGATGGACAATCTGAGAGGACGATTCAAGCTTTGGAGGATATGCTTAGAGCGTGCGTGATAGACTTTGGTGGTAATTGGGATTCTCATCTGCCATTGATCGAGTTCTCATACAATAATAGTTATTATGCTAGCATTAATATGGCACCATTCGAAGCTCTCTACGGTCGGAAATGTCGTTCACCTGTCTGTTGGAATGAGATCGGTGAAGCTCAGCTTACTGGACCTGAGCTCATTCTGGAAACAACAGACAAGATCAACAAAATTCGCGATAATCTTGTGACAGCTAGAAGCCGTCAAAAGAGTTATGCGGATATGCGACGCAAGCCCTTAGAATTTCAAGTCGGAGACCGTGTCCTACTTAAGGTGTCACCTTGGAAGGGAGTGGTGAGATTGGAAAGAAAGGAAAACTTGCACCTCGATATGTTGGACCATTTAAGATTGTGGAAAGGATTGGGAAGGTTGCCTATCGACTAGAGCTACCTCCAGAGCTTGGAAATATTCATCCGAATTTTCACGTGTCTAATTTGCGAAAGTGTTTAGCTGATGCTGATCTTCACATTCCACTCGACAAGATTTAAATCAATGAAATGATGCACTTTGTCGAGAAACCCGTGGAGATCGTGGACCGTGCAGTCAAACAGTTGAAGAACAAACGGATTCGATTGGTCAAGGTTCGCTGGGAATCCAAACGTGGCCCAAAGTTTACTTGGGAACGTGAGGACCAGATGAAGACGAAATATCCGCATTTTTTTTCACAAGCTTCCTCTAGTTAAAATTTCGGGACGAAATTTCCTAAAGTAGGGGAGACTGTGACAACTGTGTTCTGTAATTGATGTATAATGTAAAAAAATGTTAATTATCAATAAAACAATGTGCTTTGGTGTTATAATATGTTTTTGGTGTTATTATGTGTGTATTTGTGTTCAATGATTTTACCATTTGATTCGATTCCGATTTCAAGCTTTAAATCGCTTTCTGGAAGGTTATACGCAAACTGGTGCGTAAACGTAGTCAGTTTAATGCGACAAACAATCCGGAATTATGACATAGGCTTAACATACCTTAGATAACCTTCACATAACTTATAAATAAGTTTTGGATGGTTTGGTGTGTTGAAATCAAGTTTGTTCGATCGCAGGGACTAGTTGTGTCAAACTGCGAAACTATACCGATTTGTATAGTAACGAACATTCTGGAACTTGATCATAAGTTAAACATACCCTAAATATCCTTTACATAGCTTAGAAATACGCTTTGATGTGTTCGGTATGCTAAAACAAACTTTATTGATCAATAGGGACTAAAAGCGTCAAAAAGTGCATAAGTTTGCATTTTTGCGCATATCTTACGTTCTGAATATATCCGGACATCAAAAAATTTATGTAATCATTAAAATATTTTAATTTAGTGATTGGCATGATAAAATTCCATTCGTCGCTTAATTTGGATCGTTTTTGCGTTCGTTACGACTTCCGTCGTAATTAACCGAACAACGCAACCGTACCACCAAACGAGCCAACATCCGAGATGTTTTTGAGCATATTTTAAGTTCCCTTGAAATGGGGGTAACGGGGCTTAAACATGCCAAAAATGCAATAAAACACAAGTTTCTCAAGTTCAGGGACCTGTTTTGACAATCTGTGAAAGTATGCCACACGGGCCGCGTAGCCCAGGTCCTCTGCTTACGCGGGCCTCGTAAAAACACCCAGATTAGAAACTTGTTTTCTGAAACAGCAGCTGGTATCCAGGCTTTTGGACATGGTTTTTACAATCTAGGGGCTTGTTTTGGATACCCATGGTATTCTAATTCAGTGGGTGCATGTGTACGGTCCAGATTGAAGCTCCCTTTACGAGGAACGATCCTAACGGTTCTTTGTTTCCTATAAATACCCATGTCCTCCATTTGATTTCTGCACACTTGATCTGAATTACACTCTAAGTTGGAGCCTTTGCTTCATACCTGAGCGATTTGGATCAAGATCTTCCTAGCTTGGACCCTTTGTAAGCGTTCTTTCATTCTTTTATGAGTTTTAAGCACGAAAGTCAAACAGAGTTTGACTTTTAGCTTTGACCAGTTTATGGTCAACACAAAGTTCATTTGAACTTTGCAACGTGAGCGTAATCACGATGATTTTAGTCCCGTGTGACTAAACCTACTGATTACCACGTTGACTAGGCGTAGTGACGAGTCGTAGTTTCGGCAAAAATGCGTATTTGTGCGTATTTTGTAACCAAACTACTCTTGGGTATCAAAACCGTTTGTTTTGATACCAAAACTTGTTTTCTAACTTAACTAAACATGTTTTAGCATGTTTAGCTCGTCACTTTTAGATTAGTGCTTGTATAGAGTCGTGAGTCAAGCCATCTAAACAACCGCTTAGACTTTTGAATTAGACCCATTTGGTCGATCATTAGGATCCGACCAAGCATGTTTAGTGACCATAGTTGCATTGGGAATAACCTTCCAAGGTTATACCTTATGGTCACTTAGGTTTAATTAGTTGTATGATAGGTTGTTTATATGCCCTAGGTAAATGACCAAAGTGCCCTTTTATGCATAATTGGATTTTAAGCATATGTAAAATAAACTTTTGTCACTTAATTGATTATGCAACATGTTTAGGCATGTAATACTTGTCATAGGACTAGTTAGAAGTCTCGAACGCGCGTTTGCGCGAACGACGCGTTAAAGTGGCGTAAGCTACCTTAATGGGTCGTAATGGGTCGAAAGCACTTAGGTTAGGTTCCGATTTAGGATGTAGACTTTGTTAAACCATATCACATAAGTTCCAACACTCATTTGGTTTACAAGAACTCATTCAGTCCGATCTTCCGATTTAGGTGTCGATTGTTTGACTAGTGATTCGATTACTAGGTGCTGCTTGATTTCTCTGGTTTACTTGAGTTTGTTGAAGTTCTTTTGGTTGAGGAAACTTTGCACTTCATGTGAGTACATAGTTCCCTATTTTACTGTTTTCAATTGTTTTGGGGCGATTCGTATGTATTAAAACGATTTCGATATTTTAACGATGGTTTCAAAAACGATTGATATGGTTTATACAAAATTAATAACGATTTCAATAATGTGAACAAACTTGTTGGACGTATTTACATAACTAATGACATTCATTAACATTGATCAAGCCGACCAGTATTAGATTATGGTACCATAGGATCTGACAAATCCCGTTATCAAATTGCACCCATGGTTATGTGTGGGTTAGGTGGGTAACGACTGAATCTCTGATTGTTAACTTACCCTTTGGTGGTTTGTTAATGCGAGAAGCGAGATAGTCGAGTCACGAAGGTTTGAATGTTATTAGCGAGACGACCAAAAGTAGTTTTCACAATTAAAACGAGAATGATTTAAACGAGTTAAACGATTTTGAAACGACTTAAACAAGTTAAACGAGTTGGATATACGATTTGTTTTTTGTTAGTATTTAGATAACGGGACGGGTGTAATGTGATGAAAACATGGTAGATACGCCACTGGTACTTCTTATATATAAGTGTTTTCCTCATATAACATACCGTGGCGTTATTTAGTTCACTTGGGTAAACGAGGTTATCACGAGTTACATAACGATGTTTTCGAGAAGATATAAACCATACGAGTTTTATTAACGTGTTATTACGAGATGTTTTACAATTTGGTTTACTAAAACAAATGTTTTTGGGTTAAGAATCATGGCTACGAGGTTTTATAAATTATAACCCGCTTGATTTGAGTTGGTTAATTATGTTGCAATATTATACTATTTTCAAAACAAGGTTTTTAATAAGGTATTGCAACATGTAAACTAGCCATGAATCCGACACTCTTATAAAACCTATGTGCTCGCCAGCATTTCTTTGCTGACTTTGTTTTTACATATGTTTCAGGTGTTGTTGCTTGATGTTGATTGCTAGGATGCATGAGTCACATAGGATCCGGACGAGGCCTTAGTGACATAATAACAATGATAGTCGATATGGAACTTGTTTTTTTTGTGTTAAGACAATGTAAATATTTTAATAAAACGAAACTTTTTGTATCCATGGTTGTGAAACAATAATTCTGTTACAGCACTCCCCGACGTTTCCGCCATGATTTGTTGTTTTACGTGGTATGGGTGTGACATCAATGATGATAGACATTGACAAACAGGGCACTCTACGGAAACGTACGGTCACAAAGTATTCGGTATTGTATAGTTTAGTAGCTTACATATAGGGTAGCTCCCCATGGCATGCTATAAATTAGTAAATTAACTGTTGAAACAAGTTTTTGGAATTAAAAACTAGACAAACTCGTGAACTCGCCAAATTTTTGTTGACACCCTACTGCATGCTTTGTTGGTACCCAGTGACTTAGGAGCTTGCAGCTTAGGAATGTGTAGTGGTCGTCTACACCCGCGTGTTGGGTTCTATAATAAACTTAAACTGTGAACCTTGTTTGACATGTTTTGCCTATGCTTCCGCTACTTATTTAAACTGCTATTTTAAACTCTAAAACTTTTGAACTTCAACTATGGTAATCGCTAATCTTCATGATTGGTGAACTTTATTACTATTATCTTAACTGTTCAGTATGATTAGTGGCTGGATCCTGGTCAGTCACACGCCTCGCGGTGGTACTCCGCATGTGGAATTTGAGGGTGTGACACTTTTGCTTTTCTCCTCTACGAGATGAGCCAAGAAGGCCACATAACCTTTTCATAGGTATTTTTGGGCTTTAGTACACGACATGAGTTTCAAACCATTCAAAGGTTTCTCGCCACGAATTTCTAAGATTTCACCTGATGAAAGAGGAATATGAACAATGTTATCGAAACAAACCACCTCAGCATGATACTTAATTAACCAATCCATTCCTACAATAATGTCGAAACTTCCCAGTTGCATCGGTGTGAGGTCAATAGGAAAAAGATGGTTATCAAGGTTAAATTGACAATCGCGAATGACAGAATCGAGTACAAGAGGTTCACCAGTAGCAACTTCGACAGATAAGGGCTTCCTTAGTTTAGTTCTAGGCATCGCAAGTAAAGGCTCAAAGGCTAACAATACAAAGCTTTTATCGGCACCAGAATCGAAAAGAATAGATACAGGATGATGGTTAACAAGGAACGTACCGTTAACGAATTCGTTATCAGCACAGGCCTCGTTAGCGTTTATGTTGTATGCTCGTCCACGAGCGGGATTTGCTTGGCGTTCGCGTTTGCAAGCTTCGGACAGTTGTTCCTAAAGTGACCCATTTCTTCGTATTTAAAACATGAACCAGGTGGGAATGGAGGCCTAGCAGCGTTCACTTAAGCTTGTGCTGGGTTCTGTGCAGCTTTGTTCGGAACAGCTCGACAAATATTGGCTGTGTGTCTAAGTCTCCCACAAGATGTACACTGTCGACATACTGACTGAGCTGAATGATGACCATTGCACCGATTACAGTAAGGTGCAGTACCAGCATATGGCTTCCTCGCAGGAGGTTGTGCCGGTTGGTTCTGAGTGTTCTGATTGGGTTGTGTGGTAACAGCAAAATTCTGGGAAGCCTTACACTTCCTTGACCTTTTTGATGACTCAGCTTTCATCTTGTCCTTCCCCTTGTCATGAGTGGTTGCCTTTTCTTATCACCCTTGCGGGTTAGTTTACCCTTCCTGACCTAAGACTCAGTCAGGGTTGCAGCTAACTCGATGGCCTGACGAACAGTGGTAGGGTTGCTACCAGTAACAATGTCTTATACAGGGTCAGGTAAACCATCGATATACCTCTCAATCGCTTTATCCAGTGGGGTAACCATTGTGGGACACAGTAAACTCAGCTCCTCATAAGGATCCGTATAAGCACGGTGTTCTCCCCCATCATGTTTTAGATCATCGAACTCCCTTTCCAATGCCCTTATTTCGTGTCGGGGGTAGAACTCTCTCATCATGAGAGCCTAAAGCTCTTCCCAAGTCTATGCCATTGCCACATCGGCACCCCTATCTCTCATCACCCCGTTCCACCATGTTAAAGCATGTTTCTCAAAAACACTAGATGCGAACTCAACCTTTCACTCATTTGGACACTGAACATGTCTAAATGTGCTTTCCAGACTCTTGAAACATTGTAGGAGCGTAGTTGCTCCTTGAGACCTAGAAAATTTTAGTGGTTTAGCCGAATTGAATGTCTTAAAACTGCACTAAGCATTGTTATTATTGTTATTGTTATTTTCCTGAATTATCTGAGTTATTAGGTTCGGAATCACAGCAGCAATCTGTTGAGCGACTAGGGCTGCGAGTGCAGCATCCTGTGTTTGATCGCGTCTAGGAGGCATATTCTAAAAAGAACAAGGAAACATGAGAAACGAGTGAGATTGACAATTGGATAAACAAAAGAGGTATTGAAAACATCGACGAAACATAAGGAAGGTGATCATCTGTTCGTTACCTCGAACAAACAAATGACACACAGTGACTAATCAAAGTAGATGGGTCATAGTAATGTATCGCGAAGACATGCTTTAGCCTATAAGTGGAAACTCACCCCAAGAGTTCCCAGGTAAGAGTAACTGGTCCAATTATGTGGATTTG
Source organism: Helianthus tuberosus (assembly GCA_030545235.1). NCBI lineage: Eukaryota > Viridiplantae > Streptophyta > Magnoliopsida > Asterales > Asteraceae > Helianthus > Helianthus tuberosus. Next base: position 47,161 of record JARYGA010037919.1, read on the forward strand.
TACGAACACTCTAGCCTTAGATAGAAAACTCGAGGTACAGGCACCCACCCTTCCAGATTGCACGTGTTCACATTATAAGACCCAAACTTTGACGAGATTTTGAAAACTTGAAGGTTTGAAGCCTAAAACAAATCATCTAAGAATAGATGATTGATTTTCATAATGGATTTGTAATTTGTGTTCTTGTTGTGGTTGTCACCTAAAGATAGGTGATGGTATTGTTTTAGAACCTAAACGCAAGTAAACTCGTGTTAGGGTCCTAGGAAGGTTATAGTCTAGGTCAAAGCATTACTAATAACCTAATTCCATATAACCATGAGCTCTGATACTAACTCTTCTGTTAAAACCCGACCGCGTTAAAACAACAAAATCACGGCGTAAACGTCGGGGAGTGTCGTAACAGAATCATTGTTTCACAACATATGGGTTTGAAGTTTCGTTTTATTGAATTTAGTTTATTACATTGTCTTGAAATTAAAAGCAAAACATAAACATATTGTCTTTCGTTGTTATTAAATCACTAAGGCCTCGTCTGATCCTATGTGAGCACGCATCATAATCATCATCAAACAACAGCACCTAAAACATATGTGAAAATAAAGTCAGCATAAAAATGCCAGCGAACACATAGGTTTTGTGAGAGTGTCAAATTCATGGCTTGTATATGTATTGCAATACCTCGTACGACTACTAGAGTCGATAATTGAAAACCTTACTTTGAAAAGTGTTAGGTATTGCAATATAATTAACCAACTTAAAACAAGTTGGTTATAGTTTATAAAACCTCATTGCAATGAATCTTGACCCAAAACATTTGCTTTTGTAAACCAAATTGTAAATCATTCTTGTGATAAAACTGGTATGGTTTATATCATTTAATAAAAATCGTTGCGTGTCATCCTTTGAAAACATTCGTCCAAAATCATTCAAAATCGTTCAATTCTTTCAAATCGTTCGTGTTTTAATTGTGAAAACTAACTTTTTGGTCGTTCTCGTTGAATACAGATAAACCTATGTTCTGACTCGCATATACCACCAAGGGGTATAATCATTTAACAATCCACCAAAGGGTTTGGTAAAATTCATCAGGTTCTTTCGTTACCCACAATACCCCATAACCATAGCAATAGTCCGATAACGAGATTTGTCAGATCCTATGGTACCATAACATACTACTGGTCGGCTTGGCCAAACCTAATGAATGTCATTCGTGTTATGTATTAACGCACCAACAAGTTCGTCCACATTATTGAAATTGTTGTGTTTAATATAAACCATAGCATTTGTTTTTTTAAAACATCGAAATCGTTTAGCATATATGAATCACCACAAAACAATTGAAAGCACTAAAATAGGGTAACTATGTACTCACTTGAGATTGTAATGTATCCTCGATTAAGTGAACTAACAAGTCTCGGGCAATTAAGGAATCAAGTGGTACCTAGTATGGGATCACTATGTTAATAAATCGACACCTAAATCGGGAGATCGGGTAGAATGATGTCTTGTAAACCAAATGAATGTGGGAACTCATATGATATGGTTTAAACAAGCCTACATTCTAAAATGAAACCTATCCAAAGTGCTTATGACCTATTATGACCTGTTAAGATAGTTTATGCTACTTTAACGGGTCATTTGCGCAAAAGCGCATTCGAATAGCCTAACTAGTCCTATGACAAGTATTATATGCCCTAACATGTTTAATATTGTTGCCTAATCAGTTTAAGTGTCAAAATTTTAGTTGCATACGCTTAAATTCAAATTATGCATAAAATGGGCATTTTGGTCATTTTCCTAAGGCATATAAACCACCTATCATACAACTAATCAAACTAAGTGACCATAAGGTATAACCTTGGAAGGTTATTCCCTATACAACTATGGTCAGAAAATATGTTTAGTCGGATCCTAATGATCGACCAAACGGGTCGGGTTCGAAAGTCTAAGCAGTTGGTGAGACCGCTTGACTTACGACCCTAAATAAGCACTAAACTAAAAGTGGCGAGTTAAACATGTTAAAACATGTTTAACTAAGTTAGAAAACTGATTTGATATAAAAAAAGTGTTTTGATACCCGAAAATAGTTTCGTCGCAAAATGCTCATAATCGTGTTTTTTGACCGAAACTTTGACTCGTCACTTCGACTAGTCTATGTGGTAATCAGTAGGTATAGTCGCAAGGGACTACCCCATCTTGATTACGCTCACGTTACAAAGTTTAAACGAACTTTGTCTTGACCAAATCATGGTCAAAGCTGAAAGTCAAACACTGTTTGACTTCTTGCTTGAAATAAATAACACGACATGAAAGAACACTTACAAGTGTCCTAAGCTTGGAAAGATGACTAAGAAAACTCGGATTTGAGGCCTCCAACCAAGTGTGGTAGCCTCAATAGAGCAGATGATGAAGAAGAAAGCAAATGACCAAGTTGAAGTGTTGAAAGGTCTTGCTATTTATAGGAATTCATGCACCATTGGATCAATGCCAAGTGTTTTTGAGTTGATTAAAGCATGATCATGACCATACACTTGTTAGGCAGTGATTGGGGGACTTGGAGAGCACATAAACCAGCCCACAAGATGCAAAAACTAGGATTAAAATAGGTTGCCATAGCTGGGTTTGAAGAAATCTGGTTTTTGATGTGCTGGAGCAAGCTTACGGAGAGTAAGGTCCTTCCCATACGGTCCGTATGGGACCTGCAGAGCAGCAACTTTTGAAAATTGACAGTTTCAGTCCATGTGTGTTTCGTCGCGTTTCAGCACTTCTAACGCCCGTCAAGCCCATTTTCAAGCTCCATGATGAAGTTAAAGTATATTTAACTTGAATTATGCTCAAAATGTCACGGATGTCGGTTCGTTTGGTCGTACGATTGCATTTTTCGGTTTATTACAACGGAAATCGTAACGGACGCGAAAACGACCTAAATTGCGAAACGAATGGCATTTTTGCATTCCTATCACTAAGATACAATATTCTAGTGATTACAAAACTTTTTGGATGTCCGGATATGGTCAGAACGCAAGATATGCACGAATTTGCATACTTTCGCAGTTTTGAGGCTTTTAGTCCCTGTGATCAAATAAGCGTATTTTCGTATACCGAACCCCTCAAAACTTATTTCTAAGCTGTGTAAAGGATATTTAGGGTATGTATAGCTTATGATCTGGTTCCGGAGTGTACGTTGCTATACGCATAGGCAGACTTCTGTAGTTTGGTCGCAAATAGTCTCTGTGATCGAATAAACTTGTTTTTGACACACCAAACCCTTCAAAACTTATTTCTAAGTTATGTAAAGGTTATTTAAGGTATGTTGAGCTAATGTCACTGTTCCGGAGTGTTTGTCGCGATAAACTGATTACGTTCACGTAACAGTTTGCGTATAACTTTCCAGAAAGCGATTAAAAGCTTGAAATCGAACTAGAATCAAAATGTGAAATTGTCAAACACAAATACACAAATACTGAGATCAAAACACATTGTTTTATTGATAATTGATATTGTTCTACATTGTATAGTGTTTTTAGCGCACAAATGTCACATCATAGTTGCTACATACTAGTTTTTAATACTCGAATTTTTAAATGTTTTTAAGATTCAATTGATGATAACTAAAAAAATACATGGATTTACGAACTTTGGTAACGTTTTTCAACTTATGTATAAGTAAGAGGATGGGATGGTCCTGCTTACAAAGACTCTCATGGGCTAGAGTCATAGTTTTCATATAACATGCTGAGAAAATGATTTTTACTATATATTCTCAACAACTTTTAAACCGGTGAACATAAAGATTTGTTTAAAAATCTTTTCCAAAAGAAACTATGAACTTGCTCAACGTTATGTTGATTTTTCGCATGTTTCTTTCTCAGGTTACTTTCTCAAATTATTGCACGATTGGAATAGGAGAACCATTGGAGATTCGAGTACTTAGTGGGCGTCCATTTTCTAGAAGTCTTAGCTTATTTGCTTCCATTGTGCAATGAAGTTACCGGTCCAGTCATGCCAAGCTCTGATATTTCGGGGTGTGACAGATTGGTATCAAAGCTATAGGTTAGATCGAATTAGGTTTTTGTAGGAATACCTAGGCTCTAACCTCACCTTTCTCTGGGACTTAGATTATTAAGACTTTGAAAATATACCGAACGCCTAAGACTCGAATATGGTCTCCAACCGTTGCTGAAAACAAAGAGTCAAAACTTTGTTTTAAACAAACGTTAATTTGTGTTTTATACACGGTACACAAAACAGTCACATACAGTAAACAAAACTTTGAGAGTTTAGGAAACATGCACTTAGAACCTTTGGAAACTTATCTCGAAGTTCATTAAAGGTCATCACGTAGGAACCACGTCAAATAACTCGGGTAATCGCCATTATTATGTCGTCTATGCTATTTTAGTTAACCGAGAAGGTAACCTACGCAAAACAAAGTACCGGCTTGCAGAATTACGCGAAACTTAATCTACACATCAACGGAGGTTGAAGTACGTCACATACGACTTACGAGGCACCGTCTTTGAGAAGACACGATGGAGCATTTCAGCGACGATACTAATCCTGTCAGCACGAAAACTATCAACCAGGAAGCGGCGGACTGGTCACGCGGTCCTTCAACAACATGAATAATGCCAAGGAGAAGATGAATGTCTCCGCATTCCCCCTACCTAATTAACGACGAATACGCTATGTTCAACATTCCATGGTAATGTCACCTACTAACCGGTCAACACATGAAACCCCAAGTAAAGTCCTTAAATTTCTTTTATTGAAATTCCGACTTTTACATCTAGTGAGTAGATTTTTACATCTCTACTCCTCTTAATGGTTATTTCATCACAATGATTTCTTTCATTATAGCGAACACTCATTTGCTTAAATTCTTGAAGAATTCATAGGTTACACATGCATCGATTGTTACACATGTGGTTTCACTTCGAATGATCGTTTTCATCAAAGATTTCAATTATTATTTCGCTAAATCTAATTATTTCTTGGTGATCCGGATGATCTGCATTCTTGTAAGTGTTGACTCCTTGCTATCGAGTCAACGAACCTCTTGAAACTTCATTTCTTTTCAAGTTACGTACATGATTTTTCGTTGTAACCATGCCAAAATTTCCTTGTAGATACATGTATTTATTGTTGAATTGCGACTAAACCAAGTTCAATTGTTTGAACTTGTTCACTCCATATCTTCAATTCAAGGCACCACATGATGTATTGAGAGCATCATATCCAAATCAATTTTTAACAAGCATTTCATTTGTTCCGAGTCTTAGTAGACATTTTTTGGTCTTCGACTCCTTTGAATCATTTGTTGATTTCGACACCTTGTGGTGGTGATTCACTAGTTTGAAGCTTGCGTTTATCTCGTCTACACGTCTCATGCACGGATTTAATTATTTATTTATTGATTTGTTTTAAATCTGCTTTGATTTATCATATTAAAATAGTCTTAATACAATCGTGTGTTAAGATAATGGTACACAACTTCATGTTATATTCCGATGTCCCTCCTAAAGGGTTCTTTGATTATCGATCGGATGATTTGTGATATTCACTACTTCTTCATTTTCGATCGAAAACATTATTTCTTTGATGTTCTATTTTCGATTGAAAATCCTATGAGGTTGTTTGAAACCAAATTTCAGAATTACTTTGTTGCGCTTTCAATTGATTTCAAACACGGTGAAGTCGTTCGGTCACCGCTATTATTGAATTATCCTGATCACTACGACACCTTGTGGTGTCGGTATAACTTGCAGCTTGTGCTGATCTTGGGCAGAGAGTTTAATGCAATACTACTTCATTTGAGCTTGTTGATTCTAAGTTCAGCTAGTGGATGTTCTCATTTCTAGAATTCATTTGCATCTTGTGAACGTCCGTTTGGAATTCTATTGCTCGAAATTCATGTCTTTTGTTGGACCCCGGTTAACTTAGTCACACTAGTGATCGTATCTTTACTGTGACGCCCCAGGAAACCACGCAACCTAACTAGCTTCCTCAGTAACTACGTGCTAAATTTTGGGACGAAATTTCTTTCAAGTTGGGGATGATGTGACAACCCGAGTTTTCAAGGTTGACGTGTGCGTGTATATACATATTTTTATAATGAATTTACACACGATTCGGTTTTAAATTTATAAAAGTGATTTATACTTCAACATCAAAACACACACGAAAGGGCAAGTGTACCCCGTCATATATGTAGTAAAGTATAGGTAAGAACCAAATGTCGATCCAAGGAAGTGGGCAGAGGAATAATACTAGACCTTTGTCATTAAATTACCGGTAGGAAGATAAGTTGTGTGATTTTCTAAAAACTAAAATAAGCATAAATAAATATAGATAAAAACATAGTAGACTCCAAATAAGAAAATAGATATATAGCCTTGCTTTATGCACAACCCAAGCATGTGAACTAAGTCGGTTTTGCCACTTGAAACATTTGGTCAATTCTCCATTTTCAAGACAATTAGTATCCCTTTCGGGAATCCTAACATGACAATCATTCGGAAAGCTAAAACGATAAACATACTTTAACCACCTAAAATTGTTCTTTAACGTGCAATTGATAAATGTCTATAATAATCTCCTAAAGATAAGTTAGTCATCCGTTAGGAGTTTTCTAACCTCACTTAATCAAGGAAAGTGACACCGATAAACACAATGCAACCACCGAGACAAGCATAAACTAGATTAAATCACAACCGGGTTCACTTTACAAATCTTGAACACAAATTCACCAAGATAGCAATTTTGGCCGAAACTACTAACTAAGCTAACAATTCATTTCAAGAATTCATAACAACACCATTTAACCCGTTAAGGTCCTTCCGTGAGGGAAAGCCTTCTTGATTAACAATAATTATCCCTTATTAACCCACTAACCATTTCTAGTATCATGGTGCAAACATATTAAACAAGTTAATCAAGTTAACCAAGTTCAAAGTCTACTAATACATGATTAATTAAGCATCTTCTTGCAAATATCTCAACTAACCATATACCACTCATCCAAGATAATTACTTATAATCAAGAATTCAACATCAATAAACAAGGTTGTAAACTAATCATCAAAGATTAACATAGAAAATGCTTCAAAGTGTCATTACAAACATAATTAGCGTACTAAAGGTTGTAATTAAGCAAGGGATACTAGTGTTTTTGCCCAAAGGCTTACAATAATAGATAAAAAATCAATCTAAATGCTTGAAACATTAACAAAATTATGGAAAGATTAGAGAATCAAACCATAAACAAGCACTAGTTTAAGAATCCGGATAGTAATGGAACTAATCGGCACAATGTGGCTTGAATCCGGGTGAAAGCAAGAGCCTCCGGAGCCTGATAATTCGCCTGTGAAGCTCCCAAAAGTTCAGAGTTACAAACAGAATGTTGCCTTCTGTTTTTTATAACATTTTCAGATCATTAATGGCACGACCGTTCACTTTTGAATCACTATTCACCATACTGTGTGACATCATCAGATCTTGACCGGTCTTCGTAGTCGCACGACCGTTCCACAGTTGGCACGATCGTGCATTACCGAGAATAGGCTGGCACGAGCTCCTGAACGGGCTGAGCATATCCGGGGTTGGGCTGGACATCGCTTCCGCATTGGGTGCATCCAGCCGCACGGTCGTTCAACTTTGGGATAGGCTTGCACCACTGATCGCACTGGCGTGCATTACTGGGCAGAGCTCTGTTGTCGGATCCGCACGGTCGTGCCACTCATTGCACGGCCGTGCCAATTTCCAAGATCAGAATGTTCACAGAATCTTCGCAGCTTTGTCGTTTTGCCCGGAAAGTCCTCGTTTTCATCATCTTCTTGTTTGGCATACTGTTTTAGGCCTATAAACAAAAGTATACCTGATTAAGTATCCGATTCACGATTTTACGGTCAAAAACGCATAAAATGAGGGTAAAATGGGGGAATAAAGTATGCGTATTTTGGTGAATATCAAAGGTCTTTCCTCGACACGTTATTTGTTTCACAATTGTGTTTGCATAACTTGTTTGCCTTGTAATTGTGCATGTTTGTTATATGTTTGAGATATTGTTTTATTATTTAGTATAAGATTAATGTGTTTAAGGTGTTTAGTTTTATAAACTTTTGAACTATTTAAGAGTTAAGAACCATACTTGAGGAAACAATAGTGTTTCGCCACTAGTAAGCTCGACGAAACTTAGGGGGTTTCGCCATTCCCTCTACTCGATGAAATTTGGGAGTTTCGTCGCCCCTTTGATGTTTCGTAGATATGGGCTTTCGGCCCAGGTGAGGCCCATATTGGAATCAGTTATATATCTCCTATACGCGCAACTTCACGTAATATCACAACCAGCGAAACCCTAGACTCCCTTTCTCTCTTCTCTTTGCACACGTCGGCAGCTATAGTTCTTCCTCAAAAGCTTTTCGTGATTTTCGTTTATCCATCTCGGTTAGTGTTGTTATCACTGTTCTACTTGATTTCCTGGTTATAAGTGATGATATGTTTTCATGATAAAGTGTTAACTTGAATCAATACTTGATGAAGTAGGGTTGTATGTTAATAGGAGTCACCAACGAAATCACTTAGGTGAATCTAGAGGAACAATCACTAATGGGTGCTCATGAATCTGTCCGGCTAATTGTATTTGTGTTGTATGGATCTGATTATCGGATACATATATGTTGTAATCTAGATCGTATACAGTTGTTTTATGATTTAGGGTACATACTGAATGTTAAGTATTGTGATGTTATTGGAATAATGATAAATAGCAATTAATGTTTATTGCAAGATAACTATATGATCGATGATTATGATGAAACGGTTGATGATGATTAGGATTTCTGGGTGTGCATAGTTTAAACCGTTAAGCAAGTGATGAAACTTCTTTCCCGACATAACTCATGCATGTTGACGAAACACACAGGTCGACGAAACTTGGGAGTTTCGTCAAGGGAGAATCACGACGAAACTTGGGAGTTTCGTCAATGGGGGATCACGACGAAATAGGGGTGTTTCGTCAAGAGGGTAAACAGACACAGTGAACTAAGTTGATTCAGTTGATGGATGATTTTGTCTTGGTACTTACTATAACGATAACTAATTATGACTAAGGAATCATGATCCAGTTCTTACACATAACACACTTAACTGTTAGGCATTGTTACGTAACATACTTGTGAACCGAGGATGTGAATGAATTATTTGAATGCTATGTGCTATTTGGTGATCACTGATTTAATACCCATTGTAAATTGTATTTATACGTGAATCTTGAAAATGTGAAACTGATTGTGCGTACATGAATACCGTAGGCTTTGACTGAATTATTTGTGAACAAGTAGTTAATCATACCAAGCAAACCAAGGTGAGATCACATTTTCTATAAGGCATGGGATTCCCGGTGGTTTGGGAATGGGTTAAGATTCTATAAGGCATGGGATTCCCGGTGGTTTGGGAATGGGTTAAGAAACTAAAACGGAAACTACATATTCTCCTTGGGTAGAATATGTCACACCCGCTCGTAGCGGAAGCGCGAGGTGTGATCTGATCGGTTCTCATTGCATAACAATATAAGTGAACAATACTAAATGAATAAAAACAAGCTCCAATGCCACTGTCATAATTGTTTCGAAAGAACGCAACATAAGTTAAATGTATTTGTTATAAACCATCAAATGAAAATAAGTTTTCATCGTTCTATACATCAAAATGTAAGTCTTAAAATGTTAAGGCTTTGACCACTATATCACCGCAAAGAGGCGGTATATAACGGGCAAACCCTTCAAATGGTGGCATGGAGTCTTGATACTTGCTTTCCTTGACTGAAATGTCTGCCAGGTCCACTAATTTCCTGAAATACATGTTAAGTTTGAAAACATCAACAAAAGTTGGCGAGTTCATGCAGTTTAGTTGTATGAGATGTATCTGTAAAATGTGAGTTGTATAAAATGTATCCGTATGTAATGATGTAGTATGTAAAGCGTCAATGAAATCGTTGATCATTAATGTTTCGCGAGGACATTAATATGTGTGACGAAATAGGAAGCAATCCAAACCTAGACGATTTTGTGTCGACTACTATCGATTACCATATATATATAGTAACTCGAAAGATCGTCTAACGTCGTAGTAAGTCCTCGGATTGGCGATATGTTCATAGGTTCGTCCGTCGTCCGATTTGACCATAATTTGTATCCGATTATTCGGATCATCCGTAACTCGTTTTTAAGGCGTAATAATGTGTAGTTTTGTAAGACTTTTGTTATAATGTGTCTTGGGTTAAATTATAACCTTTGATTCAAGTTACTAATTTTTGTTACATATAACTAATACACCAAGTACTAAATATCACAAAAATTGTTAAAGTGACCAAATATATATTTTCTCAAAAATATATATTTATCTTACCTTTTCTTTTATAAAAACCTTTCTTTAACATCTTTTTAAATCTTGTAAAGATTTAACCAAAAATGGTAGTTTTGTTAACATAATGTTTAAAAAAAAATGGCCATATAACCTTTGTATTAATCATTTAGCCATGTTTAATAAACATATCATTTTCTTTTCAAAACCACCATCAATTTACTCATAACATCTTAACTAAAACATATGAGATTTTTATAACATAAACTTATCAATATGATCTCTAAATCATGTAGGGTTTTAGGCATGGTCATAACATATGCTAACAAGTTCAAATCCAAGTTTACTTCTAGTTTTAACAACTTTTATAAAAATCTCATGTTGTATGTTACTTTTTATAATTTTGTAGAAGTATTGTTTTTAGTGAAAAACATTAAATACTTTAACAAAATTAAAGGTTATGATCATCCATGTAATCCTTTAGGTTTAACAAAAACCCTTTAACATAATCATGTATACTTGTTAGATCATGTTTTAAACATCATCTAACAAGTTACTCTTATAATAACCACCATAACAAGATCAAAAATGTAAGTAATAAATCCTAAATCACAACATAAACAAACATATACATATCATGATTTTTATTTTTGCTTCTTTGTATCTTCATAATATTATTTATGATTATTTAGTTATTACTAGTTATAATAATAATCATAAACATAACTAAGTATGAAAAAAAAAATAGATTAGAAGCTCACTTCTAGCACTAGGCTAGGGATGATCTAGAGGATGATTAAGAACTAAGAAGATGATGATCTTGATGGTAGAATGCTCTTGAATGGATGAAAACACTTGCTTTAACTTGTAAGTTCTTTAGATCATCTTAGGTTCCATAGAAAATCATCTTGATCATCATAGAAAGTGATAAAATAAAATGGGTTTTTGAAGGTGTTCTTGTGAAAAAAAGATGAAGATGATGAGAGAGTTCTTATTTGTGAAAGATAAGGTGAAAAGGGTAATAAAGTGCTAGTAAACTATATGAGACATAATGTTATAATCATCCACTAACATCATCCACTTGCAACCAACAAATAATATCTAGATATTTAGCAAGGGATTAAGGGGTGTGGGACCCCTTATTTGCGGCCCACATATGGGGGGGGGTACCTTATGTTGTTGAAAAAGTGTTGGTAAATTATAAGGTTTCAAAATGAGATAAAAAGATGTAAGTATTTAGGTGTTTAAGGTTTACAATTTTTCGAGATGATTCATGACTTGAAATGTTCATAAACTAGCTTTACAAGACCAAAAATAATGTTCACTAGTTCGCTACATGTACCAAAATATAGTTCGGCTAGATGTTTAGCGCTCGTTTCGCAAGAAGATAGTCTAAAGGTTAGCATATATAAGTTATAGGGAAATATTCGGTTATGTATTTATATGATATTCCCTATGTATTTTCATATGAAATTTGTGTTTAAACAACACTTTTGTATCATATAAAAAAAACACTAATGCTGAATTTTGCGGAAAAATATTGAAATGGTAACTTTTAGCCCTTTTCGGCAGTTTTCGGGCAGTTTTTAGTGCTACCGGACATTGGTAATATATTAAACCAAACCCTTGCATTCCCATATAAGGTTTAATGTATATTTGATGTTGGACTTTCGTCTGAGTCCTAAAGATGTAATTTAGATGGTTTCGACGGATCCTGAGTTTTCGTCAGCACGCTAGTTTACTAGGTACTACTCTAGTTGTTTCGATGCATTGTTTACATTGTTTCAAATGTGACCAATAAAAATGAATCATGTGCATCATAAATGAATATTCCATGAGTATTCTAAGATGTATATCATGTAATCATGCATTTCGAATATTCAAAACACATACTTGTATAATGTAAATCATTGCTTTAAATGTACGTAAATTACCAGAAAGTGGCAGTTGTCACATTCTCCCCCTGTTATTGAGAATTTCGTCCCGAAATTCAAGCTTAGTTATTCATTGTAGGAGTCTTTTTAAACAGATGAGGATATTTGGCTTCAATTTGGTCTTTACGTTCCCAAGTATACTCGGGTCCGTGACGAGAGGTCCAACGAACTTTTACTAGCTTGATACGACTTCTCCGTGTTTTCTGGACCTTCCAGTCCATGACCTCTACAGGTTCTTTAGTGAATTGGAGTTTGTCGTCAATGTGAATTTCATCCACAAGAATGATAACGGTTTCTTGTGTCGGACTCTTTTTAAGATTCGACACATGAAACGTGTGGTGCACACTGCTAAGTTCATCTGGTAACTTCAACTTGTAGGCAACAGTGCCAATCTTTTCTAAGATTTCAAATGGTCCAATGTAACGTGGGTTAAGCTTTCCACGTTTACCGAACCTCGCTACGCCTTTCCAAGGCGAGACTTTCAACAAGACTTTGTCTCCGACCTTGAAAGATAATGCTTTTCGTCTTTTATCAGCATAATCTGAATTTTTTTTTCCGTAGTCTCTTGGACTAGTTCCGGACCAATTAATTGACTATCGCCTGTTTCCGCCCAACATAGCAGAGAGCGACACTTTCGACCATAAAGAGCTTCAAACGGTGCAGCTTGTATACTAGTTTGGTAGTTGTTATTGTAGGAAAACTCAACTAAAGGTAGATGAGTATCCCAATTACCGCCTAAATCCATAACACATGTACGAAGCATATCTTCGAGTGTTTGGATTGTCCGTTCGCTCTGGCCGTCAGTTTGTGGGTGAAAGGCCGTACTTAGATTTAAATGAGATCCAAAGGCCTGTTGAAATGATTTCCAAATTCTTGAAACAAAACGACCGTCTCGGTCCGAAATGATTGAAATAGGCACTCAATGACGAGCCACTATTTCTTTGAGATAGATTTCCGCTAGTTTCTCTGTACTATCCTTTTCCCGAATCTACAAGAAGTGTGCGGATTTTGTTAGTCTATCGACGATTACCCAAATCATGTCGTGACCTATTGAGGTCTTGGGTAACTTCGTAATGAAGTCCATCGATATTTGTTCCCATTTTCAAACGGGAATCTCGGGTTGTCGTAACAAGTCCGAGGGTTTCTGATATTCAGCTTTGACTTTTGCGCAAGTCAAGCATTCTCCGACATAAGTCGTGATATCACTTTTGAGGTTAGGACACCAATAGTATTCTTTTAATATTTAGGCCTATGTGCTTCCTCAAAATATCATCTCGAAGGCCGCCAAAGAATGGAACCTAATTTCAACCCATAAGGTATAAAGTTCCATCTTCTTTAGACACTAATGGTTCCTTCATTCCTCGAAGTGTTTCTGCTTGAATATGCTCTTCCTTGAGCGCTTGTGAATCATCTTCTCTAGTGCTTGAACTCTCAGTGTTCTAACTCGCTCCTTGCGGCTCAAGGCGTCAGCTACAACGTTCGCCTTGCCCGGATGGTACTTTATTTCACCATCATAGTCGTTCAACAATTCAACCCAACATCATTGATGCATATTTAATTTTTTTTTGGTTGAATATGTGTTGAAGACTTTTATGATTCGTGAAAATAATGCATTGAGTACCATATAAATAATGTCGCCATAATTTTAAAGCGAATACTACCGCGCCTAACTCAAGGTCGAGAGTGGTATAGTTCTTCTCGTGAACTTTTTAATTGGCGCGACGTGTACACGATAACTTTTTCACGTTGCACGAGTACGCAACCCAATCCTAGATGCGAAGCATCATAGTTTACAACAAAGTCATCGGTATCGTCGGATAATGATAAGATTGTAAAATGCTATGCACCAATCTTAAGAATAAGTTTTAATGCTATTTCTTGTTTTTCGATTGGGGCGAATTTATTGTTTTTATGGGTGAGGGAGGTTAGCAATTGAGTAATTTAAAAAAAAATCTCAATAGATCTCCGATGATATCCCGTTAATCCCAAAAAATTTGTCGGACTCCAGTTGGAGTCTTGGGCACTTCCCAATCCTCATTTGCTTCAATATTAGCTGGGTCTACTTGAATGCCTTTCTCGTTCACTACATGCCCGAGAAATTGTACTTTGCGAATCCAAAATTTGCACTTGGAAAATTTCGTGTATAGTTTCTCCATCTTTAGTAGCTCAAAAATGGTTCTCAAATGTTGTTCGTGCTCATCTGTCAATCGTGAGTATAAAAAAATGTGGTCAATGAATATTATGACAAATTTTTCGAGATATGGCTTGCGCACGCGATTCATTAAATCCATAAAGACCACTTGTGCGTTCGTTAACCCAAAAAGGCATAACGAGAAACTTGTAATAACTATAACGAGTTTTAAAAGCCGTTTTCGGTATGCTTTCCTCTTGAATTCGTAATTGGTGATACCCAGATTGTAAGTCTAACTTAGAGTAGAAGCTAGAACCTTTAATAAACCATTTGAGTTAGTTGGAAATTCATTTGTAACATGGTTTAGAAATATGAATTTTCGTTCATCGAAATGTTGTGCACTTTTTCAAAACTTACATGTCGTTCCACCCCCAAAACCTTTATAAAGATGTATAATGGTAAACAGTGTGGGTTATGAACTCACAACGTCCTTATTCGGTCAACTACAAGGTTCAGAAGGTGCTAAACGATATGGAGATTTGGCTACGAGTGAAGCTCCCGTTACCAAGTCGATGTGAAACTCGACTTGTCGATATGGTGGTAGTCCTGGCAAGTCTTTAGGAAATTCTTCTGGAAATTATTTTATCACAAGAATATCTGTCAGCTGTGGCCCAACGGCCTTCTTGTCTACAACAAGTGCTAGAAAGGCAATACAACCTTTCCGTAAGCACTTTTGTGCCTTCATGCAATTAATGATCCGCAATGGTGTGTCGTGCTTCTCTACATGAATAACAAATGTCTCTTTGTTCGGCAGTGGTAGGCGAATGATCTTCTCATGACAGAAGACTTCGGCTAGGTTATCGGATAACCAATCCATGCCAACCACTACTTCGAAACTACCCAACTGAACGGGTAAGAGTTCGATATTGAATTTTAGCTCCATACTCGACTAGTTTACCGTTCGCCAATTTTATAGAATTGAGGAAACGTCTAGCTTACTTGACTAAAGGCCAAGTACATTTTGAATTCTATGTAGTAAGGACTTCACTGTAAAAAATGTAGAGGACAACCCAATCCCTATGTTTAGATGTAGGATAACCCAATCCCTAATTGTAGTTAGGGAAATCCCGTCACTAGCCATGAAACTATGCATGTGAAATGTTGAGATAAAGCTAAAAATCGGCAATGGTATCAAATAATATGGATGTGAAATGTTGATTGATAGGATACGTACCGGTGACCCTTAAGATTTGACATGTCTCAGCTAATTCCCCATTAGCTAACTTAATATAGTAATGTGTGTCTAACATGACTCTAATTCAAGTATATGCTTAACATCTAAAGTGTAACAACTGTGCTTGTAATCACTATGAACAGTTCTATTATCAATAAAACAATGTTATTTGATCCCAATGTTTGTTTGGTTGTGTTTTACATTTTTCATGTTTTGACTTTTATGTAATTTCAAACTCTATATCACTTTCTGGAGAGTTATACGCAAACTGGTGCGTAAACGTAATCAGTTTAATGCGACAAATACTCCGGAACATCAACATATACTCAACATACCTTAAATAACCTTTACATAACTTAGAAATAAGTTTTAAAGGCTTTGGTATGGCAAAAACAAGTTAATTCGCTTACAGGGACTAAACTTGACAAACTGCGAAAGTATGCCAATTTGAACTATAACAGACATTCCGGAACATGACCATAAGTTAAACATACCATAAATATCCTTCACATAGCTTAGAAATAGGCTTTGAGGGGTTCGGTGTGCTAAAATAAACTTTTGGGTCATTCAGGGACTAAAAGTGTCAAAAAGTGCACAAGTTTGCACTTTCGCGCATAACTTACGTTCTGAATACATCCGGACATCCAAAAATTTATGTAAGCATGACTATATTATGCTTTAGTGTTTGGCTTGCCAAAAATCCATTCGTCGCGTCATTTGGATCGTTTTTCGCGCTTGTGCGCATTCCGTCGTAATTAAGCGAACATCGCGTTCGTACGACCAAACGAACCATCATCCGGCATATTTTTGAGCATGTTTTGAGTTCCCTATACTTTAACTTCATTTTAGAGCCTTGAAATGAGGTTAACGGGGTTCAAACGCATCGAAAAAGGCCTTAAACACGTGCAGGGACCATTTCTGCCAATTCTGAAACATTTCTGAAACAGAGGGGTGCTAGCGTAGCGCGAGCCCTATAGGCTTTACCAGTCGCGCTATGCGACTGCCTAACCAGACCAGATTAAGTGTATTAAACATCAGATTGCAGCTGTTTGATCCTCACCCACACATTCCCAATTGTCTAGTCAGCTGATAAGGATCATCTTTTAGTCACCATAAGGTTCCAACACTTGTACGGTTACGATTAAAGCACGGTTTCCATGAAACGATCTTAACGGTGGACCGAAAACTATAAATACCCCATACCCCCCATTGCTTAAATCACTAGAATTTT
Source organism: Helianthus tuberosus (assembly GCA_030545235.1). NCBI lineage: Eukaryota > Viridiplantae > Streptophyta > Magnoliopsida > Asterales > Asteraceae > Helianthus > Helianthus tuberosus. The sequence goes on from JARYGA010037919.1 coordinate 64,053, forward strand.
GATTTGAGAAACTCTAAGTTGAAACTATTGTTTCATACCTGAGATTTTTGAATCGAAATTAGCATTCGGGGACCCTTCGTAAGTATTCTTTCGTTCTTTTATTTCTTTTCGAGTCTTTCGAGTCTGAAAGTCAAACTTTGTTTGACTTTCTACATTGACCAGTTATGGTCAATGCGAAGTTCGTTTGAACTTCGCAACGTGAGTGTAATCACGTTGGTTATAGTCCCTTGGGACTATGCCTATTGATTACCACGTTGTCTAGGGTCGTAGGGTAAGCGATCTAATAAATCGCTTATACCTCGAACCCGACCCATTTGGTCGATCATTAGGATCCGACCAAATACATTAGGTGACCATAGTAGGTAGGGGATAACCTTCCGAGGTTATACCTTATGGTCACATCGTTTGAGTAGTTGTATGATAGGTAGTTTATATGCCTTAGGTAAATTACCAGAATACCCTTTTCATGTATAATTGGTAATTAAGCATATGTAACCTAAACTTTTGTCACATAACTGATTATGTAACATGTTTAGGCATATAACACTTGTCATAGGGCTAGTTAGGCGGTCCGAACGCGTTTCACGCGAACGACGCGTTAAAGTAGCATAAGCTACCTAAACGGGTCGTAATGGGTCGTAAACAATTATGTTAGGTTTCAATTAGTATGTAGGCTTTGTTGAACCATACTACACGAGTCTCCATACTCGTTTGGTTTACAAACCCTCATGCTACCCGATCTTCCGATTTAGGTCCGGTTTATTAACATAGTTACCTATATTAGGTGTCGTTTGATTCCGTGATCTCTATCATTGCTTGGTGGTTATCTTAGGACTACTGAACAATCTCAAGTGAGTACATAGACCCCTCTTTTACTGTTTTCCAAACTGTTTTGGGGTGAAAAACATGTGCCTACTTGTTACTTTCCTGCTTTTCATGCTTTCACATCATACGTCTGCTATGTTCGTAAGTACATTATAGTACATGATTTCATTACATTTCATGCTATGTATGCCCATTGTGTGCGTACTTAGTACATCGTTTTACATTACATTTTATGCTATGTATGCCCATTGTGTGCATTACTTAGTACATCGTTTTACATTACATTTCATGCTATGTATGCCCATTGTGTGCATTACTTAGTACATCGTTTTACATTACATTTCACGCTATGTATGTTCATTTGATTACATACTTAGTGCATCGTTTTCACATGTTTACATTTTGGTATGACATTTGGTTTGTTTATCATGGAACAATACATTCATTAACATTGATCACGCCATTCGTTAGTAGGTAGTGGTACCATAGGAATTGACAACTCCCGTTCCTGAAATCCTGGGTTTGTTTGGATTGGAAGGAATGACCGAATTCGATATACATAACTTAGATAAACCTTTAATTTGTTTAAGGGTTTATCGCCACAGTCTCAAGGCTTGGATGTATGCATTATAACAATACCGCATAGATGTTTGTATCAGTAAAGCATGCATTTGTTACACAAAACATAACTTTGATTTAAACTGTGTTTTACTTCAATACCTTGTTTTTGTGCATTATACATATGGTTTAGTTGATATATTTCACTCACCATACATGACATTTTTGGTTACACATTACATGATCTACATTAAACATAAACATTTTGACATTGATATACATAGTTGGTGCTTTACATTGGACATAAACATCTCAATATGGTTTACACATTATTACATGACAATTCATTTATACATAAACAATTTACATTGATGGTTGGTTTGAGTAAGTGATTTGAGTAACGATGTGTGTGTAATATGATACAAACATGGTGGATACGCCGCTGGTACTTCCTATAAACAAGTGTTTGTATGATATTACATGTTGTAGCGTTACTTAAATCATTTCAATATTTAACATATTACGTTTTACATAAACAACTTATCTTCACAAGACATTGATTTATAAAACAACTTATCTTATACAAACTCATTTTTCTTGGTTATTCATTTAACCTTACATTATTTATACATATCATCTGATCTTATCGTTTTTCAAATGATTTACAAGACACAGCAAAGTACAGGGTTCATGACTAAACATTTTCTTAAAACATAAGTCATGAATCCTATTTTCACAAAACATATGTATCTCACAGGCATTTTTATGCTGACGTACCTATTTTCACATGTGTTTTCAGGAGCTTTTCCGTAGGATGTTGATCGTGACACTAGGGCGGACCTGTGCCTTAGAGACTAAAAATGGAGATAGACTTGTTTAATTATGTTATGAACTCTATGTTTCCTGTTTAAGACAATGTAACACTCTTGTTTAATAAATAAAATATAACTTTGTATGCCATGGTTGTGAAACAATAATTCTGTTACAACACTCCCCGACGTTTCCGCCACGTTTTGTATGTTACACGTGGTCGGGGTGTGACAGAAGAGTTGGTATCAGAGCCAATGGTTATAGGGAATTAGGTTATTAGTAATGCTTTGACCTAGACTATAACCTTTCTAGGACCCTAACACAAGTTATCTTGTGTGTAGATCTTAAAACATGTACATCACCTATCCTTAGGTGATTATCAAAACAAGAACCAAATTTTCCGAAACGATTTTTGAAAAACAATCATCTGTTTTTGAATGATTTATTACATGGTTTTGAACCCTCTTTTGTAAGGTTTTGAACCCTTCCAGTTTAAACTAAAATTTTTGGCCTTGTGCCTTCAAATTTCAAAATCTCGTCAAGGTTTTGGGTTTTAAATAGTGTGAACACGTGCAAACTGGAAGGGTGAATGCCTGTATTCTGGGTTTTCTGTCTAGGCAAGCACTTCGTATATATCTCATCAGACGCGAGACCAGTTGTGCTTACCTGGGAATTCTTGGGATGAGTGTTCACTTATAGGCGAGCATGTCTTCATTATACATTATTTTTGACCCATTTACTTTGATTAGTCACTGTGATTCGTTTGTTTGCTTGGTAATGCGGACGAATGATCACCATCTTTGCTTTTGTTGATTTTGTTTCATCTCATTCTCTTCATCCAATCATCTCACACGTTTCCTTTCATGTTTTCCTCTTTTAGAATGCCTCCTCGACGCGAAAATCAGATAGCGACTGCCGAACTGCCAGAAATCATTGCGCAGCAGATGGCTACTCAATTTCCAAATCTCTTTGCTCAATGGAACCAGGCCAACAACAACAACAATGTTCCATGCAAATACAAGGATTTTAACCAGGCTAAACCACTCAAGTTTAGTGGTTCTGAAGGAGCAACTGGGCTTCTTCAGTGGTTCGAGAGAATTGAGAATACTTTTCGCCACGTGCAGTGCCCGGATAATTGAAAGGTCGAGTTTTCTTCAAGCGTGTTTCAGAAGAGGGCTCTTACATGGTAGAATGGGGTAATGAGAGACCGAGGTGCAGAAGTTGCTCTCGCACAGACATGGGCTGAACTTAGAGCCCTTATGATGAGGGAATTCTATCCTCGCCATGAACAGCGAGCGTTGGGAAAAGAGTTTGATGTGTTGAAGCAAGATAGTGGTGAGCACAGGGCATATACTGATAGGTTTGAGGAGTTGAGTCTGCTTTGCCCGACTATGGTTACCCCACTCGACAAGGCTATCGAAAGATACATCGACGGTCTACCTGACTCGGTACAAGACATCCTTACTGGTAGTAACCCTGCCACACTTCGTCAGGCGATTGAGTTATCGGCCACATTGACTGAGTCGCAGATTCGGAAGAATAAGCTACACAGGAAGGGTGACAAGGGCAAGAAACAGTCGGCTGACAAGGAAGATAGCAAGAAAGGTCAAAACAAGAATGGGAAGAATTCGGGTTCTTCGAGAGGGTCAAGGAAGCGTAAGGCTTCCCAAAATTTTACTGTCACTGCCCAAGCTAACCAGGCAGCTCCCAACCAACCCGCACAGCCTCCAGCGAAGAAACCCTATTCAGGGAATGCACCTTTGTGCAACAGATGCAACAGTCACCATCAGCCGCAACATCAGTGCCGTTTCTGTACTAACTGTGGGAAGTCAGGTCATCTTGCCGATGTTTGTCGATTTGCTCAGAACCGGGCAATTCAGAACCCGGCTCAACAAGTTGCTCATCCTCCTGCTCAGCAACAGGGTCAAGCCGCACGACCACAATACCCACCTGGTGCTTGTTATAACTGTGGGGATCTGACCCACTACAGAAACCGATGCCCAAGGCTAGCCAACCAGAATCAGGCTCCGGCTCGAGGCCGAGCCTTTAACATGAATGCCCAAGAGGCGTAGGCGGACGATAATGTGGTGAACGGTACGTTCTTTATTAATAATCAGCCTGCAACTGTTCTTTTCGATTCTGGTGCCGATAAGAGTTTCGTGTCATTGTCTTTTGAGCCAATGCTTCGCGTGTCTAGAACGAAACTAGGAAAATCTTTGATAGTAGAAGTTGCTAGTGGTGAACCCATTGTTCTTGATTCTGTACTTCACAACTGCCAGTTGAACCTTAACTATCATCTTTTTCCAATCGACCTCACGCCAATGCAACTTGGAAGCTTCGACGTCATTGTGGGTATGGATTGGTTATCTAAGCATCACGCAGAGATAGTTTGTTCTGAGAAGATTGTTCGTGTGCCGCTGTCGACAGGCGAGATCCTGCAGGTTCAAGGTGAGAAGCCTACCGGTGGTCTCAAACTCATGTCTTGTTTTAAAGCTCGGAAGTATCTGCGAAAGAATTATGTGGCCTTCTTAGCACATGTTACAGAAGATAAAGGCAAGGGTAAGTCTATTTCAGATATTCCTGTCGTTCGGGATTATTCTGAAGTATTCCCTGAAGACTTACCTGGTCTACCTCCAGCACGCCAAGTCGAGTTCCGCATTGATCTCGTACCTGGTGCAAATCCCATTGCCAGAGCTCCATATCGTCTTGCACCATCTGAGATGCAAGAGTTGTCTAAACAGCTTCAGGAGCTCTCTGACAAAGGTTTTATACGTCCTAGCTTTTCACCTTGGGGTGCTCCTATTCTTTTTGTCAAGAAGAAGGATGGATCCTTTAGGATGTGTATCGATTATCGTGAGCTTAACAAGCTTACCATCAAGAATCGATATCCCCTACCTCGCATAGACGACCTCTTTGATCAGTACAGGGCGCTTCTTATTTTTCGAAGATTGATCTACGTTCCGGCTATCATCAACTTCGTGTGCATGAAGAAGATATTCCCAAGACGGCATTCCGCACTCGGTATGGGCATTACGAGTTCACAGTCATGCCATTCGGTTTGACTAATGCTCCTGCTGTTTTCATGGACTTAATGAATAGGGTCTGCAAACCTTATTTGGATCAGTTCGTCATTGTTTTTATTGACGACATCTTGATTTATTCTAAGACGCGAGCTGATCACGAGCAACATCTTCGTCTTACCCTAGAACTCCTAAAGAAAGAGCAACTTTTCTCCAAATTCTCCAAGTGCGAATTTTGGCTTAAAGAAGTTCAATTTTTGGGGCATATTATCAACGAACGAGGTATTCATGTAGATCCCTCCAAGATCAGTGCGATTAAGGATTGGGATACACCTTCTACTCCTACTGAAGTTCGTTCTTTTCTTGGTCTAGCGGGTTATTATCGCCGCTTCATTGAAAACTTCTCAAAGATTGCAGTTCCTCTAACTGCTCTGACTCAGAAGAACAAACCCTTTGATTAGGGATTTAAACAAGAGGAAGCTTTTCAACACTTGAAGCGGAAGCTTTGCGACGCGCCTGTTCTAACTTTGCCTGAGGGCAATGATGATTTCGTCGTTTATTGCGATGCATCTAAACTGGGTCTTGGCTGTGTTCTGATGCAAAGGAACAAAGTCATAGCTTATACATCGAGGCAGTTGAAGATACATGAGAAGAACTACACCACTCATGATCTTGAGTTGGGTGCAGTTGTTTTCGCTCTAAAGATCTGGAGACACTATTTGTACGGTAAAAAATGTGTGGTTTTTACTGACCACAGAAGTCTTCAACATATCTTCAACCAGAAAGAACTCAACATGAGGCAACGACGTTGGGTCGAGCTACTAAACGACTATGACTGCGAAATTCGCTACCATCCTGGTAAGGCGAATGTCGTAGCCGATGCATTGAGTCGTAAGGAACGTACTAAGCTTCATTGTGTACGTGTTCAATCTGTTATTCAAGCTCGATCCGATATCCAAGCACGCATTCTCAGGCGCAACAATCTTGTGTTTCACAGGGTTTGATGGATAAGGAATTTTCCTATCACATAACACCTGATCTAGAACTGAAGGACAATGGATCGTATTACTTCATGGACCGTTTGTGGGTCCCAAGTCAGGATGATCTTCGTACCTTGCTTATGGATGAAGCCCATAAGTCTCGTTATTCTATTCATCCGGGCTCAGATAAGATGTATAAGGATCTTCGTATTCATTATTGGTGGCCTGGTATGAAGAAAGACATTGCCTTATACGTATCAAAATGCCTTACTTGTCTTAAGGTTAAGGCTGAACATCAACGTCCTTCGGGTTTATTGGTGCAACCAGAGATCCCAGTTTGGAAATGGGAAAACATTACTATGGATCTCATTACTAAACTTCCACGCACCAAGAAAGGTCATGATGCCATCTGGGTAGTCGTTGATCGTCTTACAAAGTCAGCACATTTCTTGCCTATCCGTGAGGACTTTCCTGCTGACAGACTTGCAAAAATCTATGTGGATGTAATTGTAGCTCGACATGGTGTTCCTTTGAACATCATTTCTGACAGAGATGCTCGTTTCACTTCTCATTTTTGGAGAACCATGCAATCTGCTATGGGGACCCAACTTAATCTAAGCACAGCTTATCATCCGCAAACGGATGGTCAATCGGAAAGAACAATCCAGACTCTGGAGGATATGCTTAGAGCTTGTGTGATCGATTTTGGTGGTAGTTGGGATTCACATCTTAAGTTGATTGAATTCTCCTACAACAACAGTTATCACACCAGCATCAAAATGGCTCCTTTCGAGGCTCTCTATGGTCGAAAATGTCGTTCACCAGTCTGCTGGAATGAGATCGGCGAGGCTCAACTTACTGGACCTGCCCTCATTTTAGAGACAACTGACAAGGTCAAGAAAGTTCGCGATAACCTTCAGACAGCTATGAGCCGTCAGAAGAGTTACGCGGACCCAAAACGCAAACCCTTGGAATTTCAAGTCGGTGATCGAGTATTACTTAAGGTCTCGCCTTGGAAAGGTGTGATCAGATTTGGAAAGAAAGGAAAACTTGCACCTAGATACGTTGGACCATTCAAGATCGTCGAAAGAATCGGAAAGGTAGCCTACAGACTTGAGTTACCTCCTGAACTTGGAAATGTTCATCCAACCTTTCACGTATCCAATCTCAAGAGGTGTTTAGCTTATGAGAATCTCCACATACCGCTTGACGAAATTCGTGTTGGCAAAACACTGAAATTTGTTGAGAAGCCAGTGGAAATCATGGAACGTGAAGTTAAGTGGCTTAAACGTAAGCGCATTCCTTTGATCAAAGTTCGTTGGGAAGCTAAACGTGGACCTGAGTTTACTTGGGAATGCGAAGATCAAATGAAGGCGAAATATCCACATCTTTTTCCACGAGTTTCCTCTAAATAAATTTCGGGACGAAATTTCCACAAGTAGGGGAGACTGTAACAACTGTGCTTGTAATCACTATGAACAGTTCTATTATCAATAAAACAATGTTATTTGATCCCAATGTTTGTTTGGTTGTGTTTTACATTTTTCGTGTTTTGACTTTTATGTAATTTCAAACTCTATATCACTTTCTAGAGAGTTATACGCAAACTGGTGCGTAAATGTAATCAGTTTAATGCGACAAATACTCCGGAACATCAACATATACTCAACATACCTTAAATAACCTTTACATAACTTATAAATAAGTTTTAAAGGCTTTGGTATGGCAAAAACAAGTTAATTCGCTTACAGGGACTAAACTTGACAAACTGCGAAAGTATGCCAATTTGAACTGTAACAGACATTCCGGAACATGACCATAAGTTAAACATACCATAAATATCCTTCACATAGCTTATAAATAGGCTTTGAGGGGTTCGGTGTGCTAAAATAAACTTTTGGGTCATTCAGGGACTAAAAGTGTCAAAAAGTGCACAAGTTTGCACTTTCGCGCATAACTTACGTTCTGAATACATCCGGACATCCAAAAATTTATGTAAGCATGACTATATTATGCTTTAGTGTTTGGCTTGCCAAAAATCCATTCGTCGCGTCATTTGGATCGTTTTTCGCGCTTGTGCGCATTCCGTCGTAATTAAGCGAACATCGCGTTCGTACGACCAAACGAACCATCATCCGGCATATTTTTGAGCATGTTTTGAGTTCCCTATACTTTAACTTCATTTTAGTGCCTTGAAATGAGGTTAACGGGGTTCAAATGCATCGAAAAAGGCCTTAAACACGTGCAGGGACCATTTCTGCCAATTCTGAAACATTTCTGAAACAGAGGGGTGCTAGCGTAGCGCGAGCCCTATAGGCTTTACCAGTCGCGCTACGCGACTGCCTAACCAGACCAGATTAAGTGTATTAAACATCAGATTGCAGCTGTTTGATCCTCACCCACACATTCCCAATTGTCTAGTCAGCTGATAAGGATCATCTTTTAGTCACCATAAGGTTCCAACACTTGTACGGTTACGATTAAAGCACGGTTTCCATGAAACGATCTTAACGGTGGACCGAAAACTATAAATACCCCATACCCCCCATTGCTTAAATCACTAGAATTTTGATTTGAGAAACTCTAAGTTGAAACTATTGTTTCATACCTGAGATTTTTGAATCGAAATTAGCATTCGGGGACCCTTCGTAAGTATTCTTTCGTTCTTTTATTGCTTTTCGAGTCTTTCGAGTCTGAAAGTCAAACTTTGTTTGACTTTCTACATTGACCAGTTATGGTCAATGCGAAGTTCGTTTGAACTTCGCAACGTGAGTGTAATCACGTTGGTTATAGTCCCTTGGGACTATGCCTATTGATTACCACGTTGTCTAGGGTCGTAGGGTAAGCGATCTAATAAATCGCTTATACCTCGAACCCGACCCATTTGGTCGATCATTAGGATCCGACCAAATACATTAGGTGACCATAGTAGGTAGGGGATAACCTTCCGAGGTTATACCTTATGGTCACATCGTTTGAGTAGTTGTATGATAGGTAGTTTATATGCCTTAGGTAAATTACCAGAATACCCTTTTCATGTATAATTGGTAATTAAGCATATGTAACCTAAACTTTTGTCACATAACTGATTATGTAACATGTTTAGGCATATAACACTTGTCATAGGGCTAGTTAGGCGGTCCGAACGCGTTTCACGCGAACGACGCGTTAAAGTAGCATAAGCTACCTAAACGGGTCGTAATGGGTCGTAAACAATTATGTTAGGTTTCAATTAGTATGTAGGCTTTGTTGAACCATACTACACGAGTCTCCATACTCGTTTGGTTTACAAACCCTCATGCTACCCGATCTTCCGATTTAGGTCCGGTTTATTAACATAGTTACCTATATTAGGTGTCGTTTGATTCCGTGATCTCTATCATTGCTTGGTGGTTATCTTAGGACTACTGAACAATCTCAAGTGAGTACATAGACCCCTCTTTTACTGTTTTCCAAACTGTTTTGGTGTGAAAAACATGTGCCTACTTGTTACTTTCCTGCTTTTCATGCTTTCACATCATACGTCTGCTATGTTCGTTAGTACATTATAGTACATGATTTCATTACATTTCATGCTATGTATGCCCATTGTGTGCGTACTTAGTACATCGTTTTACATTACATTTTATGCTATGTATGCCCATTGTGTGCATTACTTAGTACATCGTTTTACATTACATTTCATGCTATGTATGCCCATTGTGTGCATTACTTAGTACATCGTTTTACATTACATTTCACGCTATGTATGTTCATTTGATTACATACTTAGTGCATCGTTTTCACATGTTTACATTTTGGTATGACATTTGGTTTGTTTATCATGGAACAATACATTCATTAACATTGATCACGCCATTCGTTAGTAGGTAGTGGTACCATAGGAATTGACAACTCCCGTTCCTGAAATCCTGGGTTTGTTTGGATTGGAAGGAATGACCGAATTCGATATACATAACTTAGATAAACCTTTAATTTGTTTAAGGGTTTATCGCCACAGTCTCAAGGCTTGGATGTATGCATTATAACAATACCGCATAGATGTTTGTATCAGTAAAGCATGCATTTGTTACACAAAACATAACTTTGATTTAAACTGTGTTTTACTTCAATACCTTGTTTTTGTGCATTATACATATGGTTTAGTTGATATATTTCACTCACCATACATGACATTTTTGGTTACACATTACATGATCTACATTAAACATAAACATTTTGACATTGATATACATAGTTGGTGCTTTACATTGGACATAAACATCTCAATATGGTTTACACATTATTACATGACAATTCATTTATACATAAACAATTTACATTGATGGTTGGTTTGAGTAAGTGATTTGAGTAACGATGTGTGTGTAATATGATACAAACATGGTGGATACGCCGCTGGTACTTCCTATAAACAAGTGTTTGTATGATATTACATGTTGTAGCGTTACTTAAATCATTTCAATATTTAACATATTACGTTTTACATAAACAACTTATCTTCACAAGACATTGATTTATAAAACAACTTATCTTATACAAACTCATTTTTCTTGGTTATTCATTTAACCTTACATTATTTATACATATCATCTGATCTTATCGTTTTTCAAATGATTTACAAGACACAGCAAAGTACAGGGTTCATGACTAAACATTTTCTTAAAACATAAGTCATGAATCCTATTTTCACAAAACATATGTATCTCACAGGCATTTTTATGCTGACGTACCTATTTTCACATGTGTTTTCAGGAGCTTTTCCGTAGGATGTTGATCGTGACACTAGGGCGGACCTGTGCCTTAGAGACTAAAAATGGAGATAGACTTGTTTAATTATGTTATGAACTCTATGTTTCCTGTTTAAGACAATGTAACACTCTTGTTTAATAAATAAAATATAACTTTGTATGCCATGGTTGTGAAACAATAATTCTGTTACAACACTCCCCGACGTTTCCGCCACGTTTTGTATGTTACACGTGGTCGGGGTGTGACATAAAGACACTAGCTAAGCTAGGTGTTGGTATTAAAAGAGTTGATACATGATGATCGTAGAGTGTTACTGACTCATGACATCATTGGGATTTTGTGGAGTATTCATAGTTCTAACCATACACGCACTTATTTATTAGCTTGATTCATTCTTAAGTATTACCGTCCTACTAGTCTTTGGTTTGAGCCCGGTCTCAGCATACTGCTACTCTTGGCACTTTTGCAAGTGTTCCCATGATGAACGTCTCACTTGTCGTATTTAGAATTTCGGCAAGTTACCAGCATACCACTTGGTGCCAAAATCGTTTATTGCAGGAAATGCCTTCGTTTCTCTCATCGCGAGAGTTATCATTTGAGTGATCGAGGTAGGGTGAGAAGATGTGACCATACTTCGGATTCTAGGGCTAAACTTAAATTGTAACGCTCAATGCGTTTGAATTCGGGTGTTACCCAGTATGGAACAACCCTTGAGAGACCGTGAAAACATCAAGTGTAACCAACAACATTGGCTCTAGTCATGATCGAGTTCTTTTATAAAATCATATGAAAATAGATATGAAAATCAGATGATATCAAAGAATGATATATGGTTAAATAATAACCAAATGAAATGTAGTGTATAATATATATCATGGCTTGAAATCGAATATCATGTCTTGTGTAGAAGATGTCGTGTCTTGTCTTTGTCGAAGTGGTTTGGATAACACCACGATATGCAATATAATATAAGCACTTATATATAGGAAGTACCAGCAGCGTATCCACCATGCTTTTATCATATTACACACGTCTCGTTATTTACAAAAATGTCTTGTGTATACCAACATCAAATGTCATGTATAACAATGTCTTGCGTAACAGTGTCATGTGTAAACCATGTCTTGTGTAAAAGCAATGATTTTCAACACATAACTTTTGACTTAAACATTTGTTTCTTTTGGTGCCATGATATTTTTAATACACACTATTAAAAGAATCTAGACATATATTTGGATAAATATAGTCTATCATGCGCCCAAGAATGAAGAATGCAATCGGTCATGGAAACCTCAAGACCGCATTGTTCATACATGTTTGAATAAATGATAATGTGGATAACCAAAACCAAAAGGTGTAATGCCTCTTGCGTGTATTGGTCATATGTCTAAATGGAAAAAGAAAAATAATTCGATGAGGAGGGGAAACCAACCAGTGGTCTTCGTCCATATAATATGTATTCCCTACTCTATAGACCTCGATCATCCTAAGTAGAGAAAATCCTTTGTCTTACTTGTCCATGTGACAATTATGGTAATAGTGCTTGAGTTTCACGAGCTCTAGCAAGATTATTAGAATCTCCAAAAATGTCGAATAGAATGCAATGAGGGAGTTGCAGCATGGCTCATGCCATACCATTCCTTGGGAAAAGACAAATGTCAAGCGACGGAATTTATTGTATCATTTCCAATAAATATGATAAGGTGGAATATGATAAGGTAAGGTAAGGTAAAGTAGGGTAAAGTGTCATAGACACCATGGAACCAACCCATGTTCAAGAATTTCAAGAATGTTGAGGAAAATCCTCCATGAGTGGCTAACAAGTTTTGTTTGTTTAAATGACTAGTCTCAACTGAATCGTGATATAGATCGAATGTTAGGTGTGAATAAATACGTGTCGTCTTCCTGTATTGTATTGTATTGTATTGTATTGTATTGTATTGTATTGTATTGTATTGTATTGTATTGTATTGTATTGTATTGTATTGTATTGTATTGTATTGTATTGTATTGTATTGTATTGTATTGTATTGTATTGTATTGTATTGTATTGTATTGTATTGTATTGTATTGTATTGTATTGTATTGTATTGTATTGTATTGTATTGTATTGTATTGTATTGTATTGTATTGTATTGTAGAGTGTTATACTAACCACCCCAGTTCGTGTTCTACTAGATAGGAAGAATTGAATCTCAAGTAATAACTTAAGAATTTTGAACGAATAGTGATCATTAGCTTGGCCCGCAGAGTCCACCAGAATTCCCATGCACTAGAAGTTGTTATTACGTTGGCCACCGTAATAATAAATTGCCTTGCATGGTCACCCTAGCGTTCTCTCGTACAAAGCAGCCAATCAGTAAGAGAGGAAACACTATTGTCAATATACCTTCAACATAGGAGGGACCTTCGTGATAGCTCACGTGTCAACGTCCGTTGTTGTTACTCGCAGAACGGTACGACGTTAGATGAAATAGAAATGGAAAGAATCTGTAATAATAACAACTGAAGGGGCACCTTCAAGATGAGTACTTCATCTTCCTTGTAGGGACAAGAGTATATCAACCTTGATTAGCATGAGTCACAGGGATCTCGTCCCACTAATGGAGTTGTTGTCCAAGGTTACCACCTCCGCCTCGTCGTCATTATCATGGTCAGGCACCTCAGCATTCGCGAGAAAGCAACCATAATTTTATGGAATTAAGTTTAAGAATTCACTTAGGAATCATGTTCGCCATAAGCTCCGTAGTAGACGTGAGGTCGATATTTTCATCGTGCGAGTAAAGAATAATAATAAAGTTTGAAGTCGAAGGTATTTTGTACCTGCCAATTATTTCGTACAACACATATATGAATGACTTATATATATAATTATGTAAAATCCTATCTAACAAGGATTTCTTTCTTTGCATAAGCTGAACTTGTAAACCTTTTATAATGCGTAAACTGATAATGTAATGTATTGTAGGCACATAGTATGTTAACGTAATGTGTCTATTTCTCATAGACTTCACCCATGGAAATGTCCTCGCTTGATTTATGTGAAGTGAATTTTTGTTGTAGTGGACCTTGAAAAATGTTTATGCAATGAAAACCTTTTGACCTGTCCAATTTTATTTATAATTTGTTCCACATGAACAAGAGGTTTTCGTGAGAGGTCCCTAGTGATTGTAGACTTAGACTCGAGAAAGAATCCTGGTTCACTACAATCGATGCTCTGATACCAATCTGTCACACCCGCTCGTAGCGAAAGCGCGAGGTGTGATCTGGTCGGTTCTCATTGCATAACAATATAAGTGAACAATACTAAATGAATAAAAACAAGCTCCAATGCCATTGTCATAATTGTTTCGAAAGAACGCAACATAAGTTAAATGTATTTGTTATAAACCATCAAATGAAAATAAGTTTTCATCGTTCTATACATCAAAATGTAAGTCTTAAAATGTCAAGGCTTTGACCACTATATTGTCACACCCGCTCGTAGCGGAAGCGCGAGGTGTGATCTGATCGGTTCTCATTGCATAACAATATAAGTGAACATACTAAATGAATAAAAACAAGCTCCAATGCCATTGTCATAATTGTTTCAAAAGAATGCAACATAAGTTGAATGTATTGGTTACAAACCATCAAATGAAAATAAGTTGTCATCATTTTATACATCAAAATGTAAGTCTTAAAATGTCAAGACTTTGACCACTATATCACCGCAAAGAGGCGGTATATAACAGGCAAACCCTTCAATAGTTGGCATGGAGTATTGATACTTGTTTTCCTTGAACTGAAATCGTTGCATTGGTCCACTAATTCCCTGAAATACATGTAAGTTTGAAAACATCAACAAAAGTTGAGCGAGTTCATGCAGTTTAGTTGTATGAGATGTATCTGTAAAATGTGAGTTGTATAAAATGTATCTGTAAAATGTGAGTTGTATAAACTGTATCCATAAAATGTGAGTTGTATAAACTGTATCCATAAAATGTGAGTTGTATAAAATGTATCTGTATGTAATGATGTAGTATGTAAAGCGTCAATGAAATCGTTGATCATTAATGTTTCGCGAGGACATTAATATGTGTGACGAATTAGGAAGCAATCCAAACCTAGACGATTTCTTGTCGATTACCATCGACTGGGACACAAACGCACTCTTCTGTATGGGTCCATGACCAAGAGTGGGGCTCGCCAAAACCCATTAGATCTAACCACTTGTACCTAGGTCCAAACTGGATTAATGGTGCTTAGATGTATAACCCTAATTCGCACATGATCTAAGGTGTTTCATTCCCTAACTTTAACATACGTTGAACATGTATTTTCCCCGATAGTTGTAAAGTTGTAAAACATTTAAATGAATAGGGGACATGAACTCACAGAATCGCGTCCGTGGATAGAAGTAATTATGATCTCGCGTGTGGTCGTCTTGAACAATGTTGCGACCTACAAATGTTCTTTATTTGTTAGACACTTCGGTCTTTATAAATGACTTGAGTATAAGTCTTGTGTCTTGAATATGTGTTAAGACCTGTATGTCTTTGTTATTCATTGAACTGTGTATTAGATGTATTAACTGATAACTGTTTAGTGTATATATTTCTCCAAATACATATTCTTGTATATCGTGAGTTGTATCATCAGGTCTTGTCTTCTTGGTTTCGTGTCTTGTATAAGTAAATTGTATAATTGTAATGTTTATCAATTATATGTCATTGGGCTTAGCCCAAGAATTGATGTTATTGGGCCCAAATAGTGTTGGGCCTAAATAGTGTTGGGCCTCAATAGTGTTGGGCCTAAATAGTACTGGGCCTAAATAGTGTTGGGCTTAAATAGTGTTGGGCCTAAATAGTGTTGGGCCTCAATAGTGTTGGGCTTAAATAGTGTTGGGCTTAAATAGTGTTGGGCTTAATGTTATTGGGCCTTGGCCCATATGTTTGGTATTGGGCTTAGCCCATGAGTTTTTGATATTGGGCTTAGCCCATGTATTTATGTTAAGCCCATTATGAAGATAAGCCCATTAAGAAGTGTAAGCCCATTTGTATAAAATAGTCCATTAAGAAGTGTAAGCCCATTTGTATAAAATAGCCCATTAAGAGGTGTAAGCCCATTTGTATAAAATAGCCCATTTGAAAGTATAAGTCTTTCATTTTTATAAAAACATTTTTATAAAAATCACTAAGTATACTTTTTAGTTAATAAAAACATAATAGTTTTTATAAGTTTCAAAATGTCCGAATTTTGTTAATGGTAACGTAATTTTTGTGTCCGCGTCGAAAGATCGTCTATACGTCGTAGTAATTCCTCGGAATGGCGATATGTTTATAAATTCGCCCGTCGTCCGTTTCGACCATAAGTTGTGTCCGAAAGCTCGGAATGTCCGTAAGTTGTTTTCAAGTGTGTCTATATGTATTCTTGTAAGTCTTTAGTTGTAAGTATGTCTTGTATTTACTTGTGTCATTGTTATCAAGTCTCTAACTTGTATATATAACTAATACAAATAATAACACATAGCACATACTTGATATGTTCAATAAATATGTATTTTACCAAAATATATATTTATGTCAATTTTTATGTTTAGAAAGACCAACGTTCTAATCTTGTAAAGACTTTGTAAAAAAAATGATAGTTTTTCTAACATATGATTTCTAAGAAAAGTTGGCCATAGTTCCTTTGTAATATGAACTTTGCCATGTTTATTTACATATCATTTTCTTTTCTAAATCACCATCAATTTACTCATAACATCTTAACTAAAACATATGAGATTTTTATAACATAAACTTATCAAAATGATCTCCAAATCATGTAGGGTTTTGGACATGATCATAACATGTGCTAACTAGTTCAAAAACCAAGTTTACTTCTAGTTTTAACAATTTTTATAAAAATCTCATGTTGTATGTTACTTTTTATAATCTTGTAAAAGTCTTGTTTTTAAATAAAAACCTTAAATACTTTCACAAGATCAAAGGTTATGATCATCCCTTTAAACCTTTATGTTAAAAACCCTTTAACATAAACATGTATAATTGTTAGATCATATTTTTAAAACAACCTCTAACAATTTATTTATATCATAATCATCATAACAAGATCAAATATGCATATATCAAGTCTTAGATCACAATATAAACCAACATAAATATATCATGATTATTATTTTTGCTTCTTTGTATTTTTCATGTTTATTATGTATGATTATTTAGTTATTTATTAGTTATAATAACAATCATAAACATAATATAAGTATGAAAAAAAAATAGATCTTGAAGCTTACTTCTAGCACTTGGCTAGGGATGATCTTAGAAGATGATTAAGAACTAAGAAGATGAAGATCTTGATGGTAGAATACTCTCGAATGGATGAAACCCCTTCCTTTTACTTACAAACGCTTTAGATCTTCTTATGTTACTTGGAAATCCATTTTGATCAACAAATAAAAGACTAAAGTGAAGTGGGTTTTTGGTGTTCTTGGTAAGATGGATGAAGATGATGAGAGAGTTTTAGTGAAAGTAATAAAAGATGAAAAAAAAGGAGTGTAAGGAGCTAGTTTACTTAGTGAGTAAGTGTTGTAATAATTCACCAACATAATCCACTTACAAACCAATAAAATATCTAGATATTTAACAAAAAAATTAGGGTGTGGGACCCCTTTAAAACCGTTCACAACAACATGGGGGGGGGGGGGTCTTGAATTGTTGAAATGTTATTAAGTGTTAGAAACTTTTAGCAAAGTTTAGGTGTTTTGGTGTTTAAATGTTTCAAGTGTATCAATGTGTTAAGAAGGTGTTAAGTGACCATTACTAGTCTAATATGATCTAAATAATATTAGATGGTCACTAAAAAAAAGATCCGATATTGTTCGGATATTCATTTCGAATTGTTTCGGTTAGACGTTATTTGAACGCTAAGTTGTGTAACTTGTGTGAATTGATGTAGTTATTGGTTCGGATGATACCCGAAAGTATCCTCATACGAATTATATTTTTAATAACATTTTTACATGTCGTAAAAATATTAGAAAGCTGATTTCTGCAGAATTTCTGCGGAAAAGTGTTGAAATTGTCGCTTTTAGTGCTTTTCGGCAGTTTTTTAATGTTATCGGACATTGGGAAAGTATTAAACCAAACCCTTGTATTTCCATATAGGTTTTAATGTATATTTGATGTTGGACTTTCGTCTGAGTCCTAAAGATGTAATTCAGATGGTTTCTGCGGATCCTGAGTTTTCGTCAGCACGCTAGTTCACTAGGTACTACTCTAGTTGTTTCGATGCATTGTCTCAAACTGTTTCAAATATAACCAATAAAAACGAATAATGTGCTTCATAAATGAGTGTTCTAAGATGTATATCATGTAATCAAGAAATTCGGATATTCAAAACACATATTTGTATAATGTAATTCATTGCTTTAAATGTACGTAAATTACCAGAAAGTGGCAGTTGTCACATATATCACCGCAAAGAGGCGGTATATAACGGGCAAACCCTTCAAATGGTGGCATGGAGTCTTGATACTTGCTTTCCTTGACTGAAATGTCTGCCAGGTCCACTAATTTCCTGAAATACATGTTAAGTTTGAAAACATCAACAAAAGTTGGCGAGTTCATGCAGTTTAGTTGTATGAGATGTATCTGTAAAATGTGAGTTGTATAAAATGTATCCGTATGTAATGATGTAGTATGTAAAGCGTCAATGAAATCGTTGATCATTAATGTTTCGCGAGGACATTAATATGTGTGATGAAATAGGAAGCAATCCAAACCTAGACGATTTTGTGTCGACTACTATCGACTGGGACACAAACGCACTCTTCTGTATGGGTCCACGACCAAGAGTGGGGCTCGCCAATACCCATTAGATCTAACCACTTGTACCTAGGTCCAAACTGGATTAATGGTGCTTAGATGTATGACCCTAATCGCACATGATCTAAGGTGTTTCATTCCATAACTTAACATACAATTGAACATGTATTTTCCCTGATAGTTGTAAAGTTGTAAAACATTTAAATGAATAGGGGACATGAACTCACAGTATCGCGTCCGTGAATAGAAGTAACTATGATCTCACGTGCGGTCGTCCTGAATAGTGTTGCGACCTACAAATATTCTTATATTTGTTAGACACTTCGGTCTTTGTAATTAACTTGAGTACAAGTCTTGTGTCTTAAATATGTGTAAGACTTGTATGTCTTTATTGTTCATTGAATTGTGTATTAGATGTATGAATTGTTAAGCTGTTATATATATATATATTGAGTAAACTGCCATTTTGGTCCCTGTGGTTTGGCCAGTTTTGCTACTTTAGTCCAAATCTCAAACTTATTACATCCAGGGCCCTGTGGTTTGCATTTTGTTGCCATTTTAGTCCAAAATCCAAAAAACCCCCTTTTTGACTGTTGAGAGCTGCCTATTTTGTCCTTTAGTGCAGGGGTATTTTGGTCATTTATCTTTTCATTTAATACATTAGTCCAGATTATTCAACACATTAAAAAATCTGCATCTCATCTTGATATGCAGATGTTCATCATCATCATCATCATCGACAACACCACCATCACTCTCTCTTTCTTTCTCTCTCCAAGCACCACCATCACCGCCACTGCCATCGTCCAACACCACCACCACTGTCAGAACACCGCCCCTGACCCCGTCTCTCTCCTCTCACCCCATCTCTCTCCTCTCTTTCTCCGTTTATTTGGTCACATCAGCTCTCTCTCTCTCTCTAGCAAAAAAAGATGAAAATAACATATCTTGATATGCAGATGTTGATGAGCACATCGCAGATCTGAAAATAAATCATATGATTTGTTGTATCAGATCTGTAAATAACGATTGACTTGTTGAACACACACTCTGAGCACATACGATTTATGTTTCAGATCTGAACGGTGGTGTTTGTGGTGGTGACAGAGTGAAAACTTGCAGGTGGACGATGAAGGTGGTCGGAGATGATTGAGGTTTTACGGTAGTCGTAGGTGGTTGTCGGAGTATTGTGATTGCAGGTTGGTTGTTCATAGGTGAGGATCGGTGTGAAGTTCAGGTAGGTAATCATTTTTGGATTTCTTGATTTCGTTGCATTTTGGATCTGTTTAGATTGAATTATTTGAATCTAAACGCTGGTTTTGATGTACATGTAATCATTTTTGTGATTATTAGTTAGTGAGAGAGAGAAACAATTGTGGTTGTATGATTGATATTAAACTGGAATATTCAGAATCTGGTGAGAATTTAGGGTTTGGAATTGGAGAATTGAAAAAACTGTGGTTTTTGGGGGTGAATTTGGAGAACTAGGGTTACACAAATACGAAGGTTTCGTGTTTGTGAAAGCGGTTGTCACGGATTCGTTAATCGAAAATAGGGGGTTTGGTTGTGCCGCCGGACTGGAGTGCTTGTTGAATGGGTGGTGATGGTGGAAACAGGTGGTTGTGGAAGGAGGTTATGGCGGTGGTGGTGGTGGTGGTGGTGCTAGAGAGAGAGAAGAGAGAGAGAGGGAGGAGGTGGTGGTGGTGGTGGTATATAGAGAGAGAGAAGAAAGAGAGAGAGCTGATTATTTTTGGGGATGATGATGATGAGTTTATAATAAAACATAAATGACCAAAATACCCATGCACTAAAGGACAAAATAGGCAGCTCTCAACAGTAAAAAAGGGGGTTTTTTGGATTTTGGACTAAAATGGAATCAAAATGCAAACCACAGGGCCCTGGTGTAATAAGTTTGAGATTTGGACTAAAGTGGCAAAACTGGCCAAACCACAGGGACCAAAATGGCAGTTTACTCATATATATTTTACCATATATATATAGTAACTTGAAAGATCGTCTAACGTCGTAGTAAGTCCTCGGATTGGCGATATGTTCATAGGTTCGTCCGTCGTCCGATTTGACCATAATTTGTATCCGATTATTCAGATCATCCGTAACTCGTTTTTAAGGCGTAATAATGTGTAGTTTTGTAATACTTTTGTTATAATGTGACTTGGGTTAAATTATAACCTTTGATTCAAGTTACTAATTTTTGTTACATATAACTAATACACCAAGTACTATATATCACAAAAATTGTTAAAGTGACCAAATATATATTTTCTCAAAAATATATATTTATCTTACCTTTTCTTTTATAAAAACCTTTCTTTAACATCTTTTTAAATCTTGTAAAGATTTAACCAAAAATGGTAGTTTTGTTAACATAATGTTTAAAAAAATGGCCATATAACCTTTGTATTAATCATTTAGCCATGTTTAATAAACATATCATTTTCTTTTCAAAACCACCATCAATTTACTCATAACATCTTAACTAAAACATATGAGATTTTTATAACATAAACTTATCAATATGATCTCTAAATCATGTAGGGTTTTAGGCATGGTCATAACATATGCTAACAAGTTCAAATCCAAGTTTACTTCTAGTTTTAACAACTTTTATAAAAATCTCATGTTGTATGTTACTTTTCATAATTTTGTAGAAGTATTGTTTTTAGTGAAAAACATTAAATACTTTAACAAAATTAAAGGTTATGATCATCCATGTAATCCTTTATGTTTAACAAAAACCCTTTAACATAATCATGTATACTTGTTAGATCATGTTTTTAAACATCATCTAACAAGTTACTCTTATAATAACCACCATAACAAGATCAAAAATGTAAGTAATAAATCCTAAATCACAACATAAACAAACATATACATATCATGATTTTTATTTTTGCTTCTTTGTATCTTCATAATATTATTTATGATTATTTAGTTATTACTAGTTATAATAATAATAATCATAAACATAACTAAGTATGAAAAAAAAATAGATTAGAAGCTCACTTCTAGCACTAGGCTAGGGATGATCTAGAGGATGATTAAGAACTAAGAAGATGATGATCTTGATGGTAGAATGCTCTTGAATGGATGAAAACAGTTGCTTTAACTTGTATGTTCTTTAGATCATCTTAGGTTCCATAGAAAATCATCTTGATCATCATAGAAAGTGATAAAATAAAATGGGTTTTTGAAGGTGTTCTTGTGAAAAAAAGATGAAGATGATGAGAGAGTTCTTATTTGTGAAAGATAAGGTGAAAAGGGTGATAAAGTGCTAGTAAACTAAATGAGACATAATGTTATAATCATCCACTAACATCATCCACTTGCAACCAACAAATAATATCTAGATATTTAGCAAGGGATTAAGGGGTGTGGGACCCCTTATTTGCGGCCCACATATGGGGGGGGGGTACCTTATGTTGTTGAAAAAGTGTTGGTAAATTATAAGGTTTCAAAATGAGATAAGAAGATGTAAGTATTTAGGTGTTTAAGGTTTACAATTTTTCGAGATGATTCATGACTTGAAATGTTCATAAATTAGCTTTACAAGACCAAAAATAATGTTCACTAGTTCGCTACATGTACCAAAATATAGTTCGGCTAGATGTTTAGCGCTCGTTTCGCAAGAAGATAGTCGAAAGGTTAGCATATATAAGTTATAGGGAAATATTAGGTTATGTATTTATATGATATTCCCTATGTATTTTCATATGAAATTTGTGTTTAAACAACACTTTTGTATCATATAAAAAAAACACTAATGCTGAATTTTGCGGAAAAATATTGAAATGGTAACTTTTAGCGCTTTTCGGCAGTTTTCGGGCAGTTTTTAGTGCTACCGGACATTGGTAATATATTAAACCAAACCCTTGCATTCCCATATAAGGTTTAATGTATATTTGATGTTGGACTTTCGTCTGAGTCCTAAAGATGTAATTTAGATGGTTTCGACGGATCCTGAGTTTTCGTCAGCACGCTAGTTTACTAGGTACTACTCTAGTTGTTTCGATGCATTGTTTACACTGTTTCAAATGTGACCAATAAAAATGAATCATCTGCATCATAAATGAATATTCCATGAGTATTCTAAGATGTATATCATGTAATCATGCATTTCGAATATTCAAAACACATACTTGTATAATGTAAATCATTGCTTTAAATGTACGTAAATTACCCGAAAGTGGCAGTTGTCACAGAATATGTACCTCCATCCTCCATGGGAAGGATGACAACATTTAACCTGCGTATTCTCCTTGGGTAGATTACGTACCTCCATTCTCCATAGGAAGAATGACAACATATAACTTACTAGACAAAACTCTATCATGAAGTCCCTCATTTTTATATCGACTTAATCGCCGGGCCAATGGCTAGCGGGTCATTAGTTAAATAGCTATATTAGGTTTGACAAGCCTCACACCGTGCCGAAAAGGACAGGAGTGGACTAATGGATCTGGGCACTTAGTCAATGATGATAGACATTGACGTAGGGCACTTAAACATGACTCCAGTCAGTTGTCAATACGGTATTGGGTCTAGTGATTAACATGGGGTAGCCCCCACTGGTTATGGTTTGGGAAACAATGAATTGGATAACTCTTGGTTTTTGAATGAACTCGTGGTTTTTGGAACAAACTTTAAAATGGACAACCAACTGTGAACTCGCTCGTTGTTACATGCCTTGCAGGTCGTTAGATGCTTAGCTGGAGCTTGCCTGGGAGCAGGGGTCGTTGTGGGACATGGACTGTTGAGTTCCATGTTAAACATTTGGACTTTTGAACTTATACTTTGGTTTTAAACTTTATGCTTCCGCTGATAACTTGAATTTGATTAACTTGTTTTGAACACCAATTATATTGTGTGGTTGGACTTTTATTTACTTATTTATATTGTTCAATATGATTGGTGGCTTGATCCTGGTCATGTCACGCCTTCTGCGGTGATACTCCGCGTGTGGATTTTTGGGGTGTGACATTTACGTCTCGTTTTCATTTGACATCAAATTCTAAAACATATTCCTGTTAACCGTTGGGTTCTTATTGTTGTAGTATGTCTTTGAACTCACATAATTCAGATAATCCTTGAATCGATTTCATTTCCATTCACTTTGGTATTGTTCGTATCTACCTACGCATAACGTAACTCTAAGGAGTTAACGTAGTCTAAATTTCGAGGATGAAATTTTATTGACAGGGGGAGAATGTGACAACCGGTAATTTACGGCTCTTTAATTACACGCAAAACAAATGTTAGGACGATAATAAATAGTGTTTAAGACGTAGATTAACTTAATTAGGCCTATGGAGTGCCTAGGAACGTCTATTCGACTTTACAATGCACGAACGGTGGTTTACGGAAAAACCTATTAAACGTTAAACGATAACGATCTAAAACCATACGAAATACGGACAACGCCGACAAATATTAAAATTTTACGATATATTTTAGCTTCGTAATTAAATTTTTATATCCGTAGTCGAAACCGGGTCGAAAAACGGCTTAAAATGACCAATGTCGCGTTCTACGCAATTTGTACCGTAATCGACGAACAAACGCGACAACCGACTACCGGCGTACATATTACGGGGTTTTTCTTAAAAAAATAAAATAAAAATAACATATATACGTTATTATATTTTTACGGAGCATGGGTATGTTAGCGGGCTTTAGAAATACGACGGGCCACTTGAGACGCGATATTGGGCTTGTGGGTCTTGGGCCCAAGCCCAAGCCTGTTAGAGAAGAACCCTAACTATATAATTATAGTAAATGCCCTAGCTACTTCATTTTTTGAAAAACTCAGATTAACCACGCACACCATCAGACTTCATCTCTTTGAGAAAACCCTAAAACACTCTCATCTCCTTCTACACCTACACCCTTCTGTAACATATAAACATACACACAACACCCTCCTCTTCTCTCAATTAGACACACAAACATACCCTTATCTCCTTCAAGTTCTCGGCCGACCACCACTATGGGGCAGCACAAGACGGTGGCAGTGGAGCTATGACGGCCGGCGACAAGGATTATGGTGGCGTCAACGGAGATGGCGATAGTGAACTTCTGGCATCGTTTTGTCTGACAAATACCCACACCCATCTTGTTTAGGGAGAGAACAGAGAGAAATAGGGCAGCGGCAGTCGGAATAGTTTGTTTTTCCTTTCCGGTGACCCCACCGGTCGCGATGATGATGATGATGATGATGGTGATGGCGATTTGGGCAATGATGTTTCCGGTAAGCACATCCCACTCACCCCACTTTAGATCAACAGACCTGTTCGATTTTTTTTATAAAATATTTTTTTCTTTCCCGGTAACGATGATGGTGTCGATGGATGATGGTAATGGTAGATGATGATGATGACTTACGAGATGATGAAGGTGTTGGCAATTTCTCACTTGTTACTTTTGAGGTTTTACATAGGAGGCAGGGCATGATGTGTAACACCCCAACCCATCAAGGGCTGACGTGTCACTCTTACAGACATCAAATACAAAAACCAATCCATAATATTAAAAAGAACATAATCTAATTATATTTAATTATATTACATAAATATATAACCTTGGTCAGCCACTTCCTAACGCTCCTCACTGAATCCCCAAATACTCCCAGCTTACCTGTAAAACAAAAAAGACAAACACAAAAAGAAAACTACGGCTGAGCCAAAAATTGCTCAGTAACGAAGAAATCAAGAGTGCAAGTAAAGTCAAATCAACGAAAAGCAAAACATAACAAAAAAACTGAGACTGAACTGAAACGGTCACTGACACGAGTACTAATAACAAATGCAGACACAAGACAGATACAAAATCTGATACACGAACTGATCTGAAACTATAACGGAAACTGATACGGAATGAAAGTCAGTCATATACATAACTGATACCAAACCCAATACCAAACTGATGTAGAGACTGATACATTGTTGACCATGGTGACTAAATCATTTTATCTTAAATAAACATACTTATTATGAAACATTGTATCAATAATCTAGTATTCGTATAACAAGAATATTTTCTAACCAATCATTTGTAAATGAACGTTTGCACAAATTAAAAAAAAGTAATAAATAGGAATATTTTGAACGACGTTAAGTAAAATAGTTTTATCAAATAAAATAGTTTATCACATTTTATAGCAATCATCAATAGATAAAAAGAACTAACTTTCTAACAAAAAAAATAATAATTTAAATAATTTGGATTTCAAAATAAACACTTTCGACCATTTCGTAAAACGACATGGGAAACAGACACAAAAACAAATAGCTAAGCCGAAACATTTATATTTCCATTTAAAATTCAATAATCTTTAAAAGGAAAGAATTGTCTAACTTTTATCTTTAAATAAATGTATAGGTTCAACTCCATGTCTATGATTCATAAAAATTCATAAGTTATTATTTAATTAAAATAATTATTTTTAGAGCTTTCAGATTTGTATTTAATAACTAAAATGTCCTAGATAGCAAGAGTTTAAAATTTGAATAATTTATTCTTATGAAATTTCTTAAACCAATCAGGAATGGAATATCGATAGAAACAAGACAGGTTCAACGACAAATATGGATTAGACATCGAATACTGAATACAGATACAAACATATACAAAATAAACATTTAACACGGAATCCGAATCCAAATCGAGACTGATACTGAAACGAAACTAATACAAGCTAGTACAGACACTGGATCAATACGATTATAACTAATACAGAACAGAATCGGATACGGAACATAATCATAAGCATAAGCCGATGCAAGATCGGAAGCATAACCAGATGCGTACCAAACATATCAGACATATCGGAACATATACTGAACATAATCGGAAGCATGACCCGATACAAGATCGAAACATAATCAGATGCGTACAAAACATATCAGACATATCGAAACAGATACTGAACATAATCGAAAGCATACACCCGATCAGAAACATAATCAGATGCGAAACATATCAGACAATCGAAACAAATACTGAACATTTTCACATATACTAACTTATACGACAGATGCATATCAATAGGATAAATCATGTAACATGGAAGCACCCAGAGCCACAAACAAACAGACTGGTACACAGGTAGCTACTTTATGTACCTATGAGATGTCGAGTGTGGCGTGCACCCCTTATTCCATCTCTCGACAAACAAATTCAAACTCAGAGCTAAGATCGATCTATACGCCTCTAGTGGCCAAGGTGCTACACAAGCACGAGCTAGTGACGCCGTGAACTTTTATTATGCACTATCACGATAAGTGTCATGCCGTTGACGCCCAAACGACAAGTCAGACATGCTTGGATGACAAAGTACAAATACCTTATAAATTTAAAGGCAACTAAAATAATACTAACAAGAACATGCGACCATGAGCACAAATCTGAGGTATGGCATGTTACAACACACTAAACAAACAACATGTCACACCCCGATATTTCCATGTTTGACCGGTGGGCCCGGTGAGGAGTATCGTGACGTGGTTGGTAACATTACAGTCAAACAACACAATATTTAATATGCACAACGGAAGCAAAAGAAAGATATATTCCAACCAAATATAACTGTAATATCAAGTATCACAACAGTTGAAATTTATCCACAGGTGGATCAAAAATAAATAGGAAACATTGTTCAACAGATTTGACATCCAAGCTTGCGAGACTTATTGTGGACGCTAGGAGAAAGCCAGCCTAGTTCGCATAGTACCTGCACTTAACCTTTTTGGGAAAATACGTCAGTTTACACTGGTAAATACGATTTAACTGACTCATTTTAAAAATGGTTAAAAATTGATTTGAATGCACGTGGCACAAACTTTTTATAACTTGGGATAATTATTTAAATATATAAACTTGTAAAAGAATTACATGTTCCTAATGCGTTCAGTAGCCCGGTTCGTGCCGGGTTAAAGATCAATAGACACACCACATTATTTATTTTGGCACTGACGGGTGTACGCCTACACCCCGCGCTTAGGTCGTGGCCATTTCGTAAAATGATGCCAAGGATATCCGGGACATGGTCATTAACCCCCCAAAGGCGTTAAGCAAACAAAACATATTTTAAATGGGTCATCTCGATAATACTTAACCACCAATCGATTAAGTTCAAATGCCCGACCAAGCAAATTTAAGATATCTTTTATTATGCCCGAAACGAATTTAAACTCAAACTATGCCCCGTAGGGGTATTTTGGTAATTTATAAGGTTATAAAAGAGTTTGAACAATAATCTAAGTTACAGGTCTGATGTAATCAGTAAAAATACCTAATTTGATAAGTTATAACAGTAGGGTATTGCATATAGGTGAAATTTATCAATTATAACCAAACTATGCACCGTAGGGGCATTTTGGTAATTTCACATAAGCTTAAAAGGTCAAAATCGGAAATCTGAGTTTAACAACTTTTGCTTACTGTTAAAACATTATAATTTACCTAAGATATATCAGTAGGTATCAACCCTTATATGTTTAAAATAGTTTTTGTACATACTATGCGTTAAAAACGCTTAAAAAGGCGATTAGGAGCCGTTTTCGGGTTCTATATAGAAAGCTGATACTTTTATTATTCCAAAAGGTTTAAAATAATGTATTTATCCTAGAAAATCAGTAGCAAAAGGTTTGGGGTCAAAAAGATATGTAAAACTCATTTTATAGCCAAAAAGGGTATATTTAGTATTTACCGAATTAATGCCATAACCTTAGGTTATGAGCAGGTTAAAAATAATTAAAAATATTTAAAAATCCCAAAATATTATATTACATCAGTGGGTAAAAGGTTTGGTGTCAAAAATTGGGTTTAGATAGGCTTTATGCTAATGACGCCGTTTAATTACAAAAAGGCGTTCTAATTACGCTAATGAGCATAACTCCTAATCTAGACCTCCAACTGATGTGAAAATTTAGGGACATGTTTATAAATCAGTAAGAAAAATTATAGTCCTTTCACATATCCAAAATTCTCGTTTTATGGTAAAAAGGGCATAATAGTCAACATATAAGCAATTAACGGAATCATGCATATTAATCGAATAACTAATGAACCATGGTGTATAATCACATAGGGTTATACTAGCATGTAACCTAGTCCAATTAAAGCTCTAAGGCATTTCTAAAACATGCTTAAACTGGTCAGAACTGAAAGTCAAAGCAAAAGTCAAATTATGCGACTTTCGGTTCCGAACCGGGTCTCTACAGAAAATTGTCGGGTTGAACATGTTTAGACATGTTCTTACATTAATTACCAAGTTATATTAATGATCAAACAGGTTGTATGGGTTCTACATTGCTAATTATGCATTAATTTGAAATAAAGCATCCTGTTGACTTTTTAATAACAAGTTTGACCCGACAAATGACCTAGTTAGAGTAGGAATCAGAGGGTGCCCTTTTAAGGGTTTAATGCCCACATAATTACCAACTTATAACTACCTTCAATTTGACTAAACACTGGACCATTAATGATTAATCGCTAAGTCAACCGTTAATTATGACGGTTTGACTTTTAAGCTAAAACTAAGTAAAAACTCAACTGAGGAAGGTCAAGCATACTTACAGAAGTCCTATGCACGACTAGTGATGACTTGGGTCTGCTTTGGAACTCCAGAAGTCTTCACAATTGCAGATGGAAGGTGTGATCAAATGGTTGCAACATGAGGGCCTTTTATAGTGCTTAAAACTCACTAGATTGTTGACAACCAAGGCTACAACTAATCATGGATCCCCCACAAGTGTCCCTAAGTGCCTAGGAATTATTAGGGGTCGCCCATGTAGTGAAAATATCTGTTTTAAGTCGGTTACAATGCACCTAGGAGACACTAGCCCAAAGTTTTCGGATCAGAGGGCCCCTCGCGCCACGCGTAGCCCCCCCAGGGACCCTCGCGTCGCGCGACGCCCCTTCTGATCAAATCCACATTTCAGATTTTTTACATTTTGGTCCTTGGTCCAAATAAAGTTGTTTCGACGTTATTTCTTGCAGTATGACCCCTCCAAATTGACTTATAAGGGCTTCGAGACTTATACCCAATTTGTTAAGTCCCCGGTCACTCCATGTTTACCCGAAAGGTCATAATTTTCAACGTTGATGCTTTAACCCCTCGTATACGAATTTGATCATAACTTTCTCATATGATAACGAAACTTTATGAAATTTTTATCGTGCATTCTAGTGAGCATAAATAATCGTTATAAAGCTTCGGGTTTGCTAAAAGGTCACTCAGAGGTATACTTTAAACATGTTGACACATTTAACCCCTATAGTTGTAATCTCTCACTTTCTTTCATATTTAGCTTCGTATGATCCATTATTTATTCGTTTGAAGGTATAAACATCATGTAGGGTTAATTAAAAATATATTTACCCATAGTTGACATTTTGAACCCTTATATTCACATACTTCCCATGTGTGACACCTGTGTCACTTCAACCATCAAACAAATGCCAAACCAATGAAATATTGTATTTCATACTGGGGATTTGTAAAAATATGTGTATCGTTTACACATATCAACTCTTGTTCGATTTCAAGCTTTAAATCGCTTTCTGGAGGGTTATACGCGCACTGATGCGTAAATATAACCAGTTTAATGCAATGAACACTCCGGAATAGCAAAATAGGCTTAACATACCTTAAGTAACCTTTACATAACTTAGAAATAAGTTTTGAAGGCTTTGGTATGGCAAAATCTAGTTTATTCGCTTACAAGGACTAAACTTGACAAACTGTGAAAGTATGCCAATTTGAACGGTAACGAACATTCCGGAACATGACCATAAGTTAAACACACCTTAAATATCCTTTACATAGCTTAGAAATAGGCTTTGAGGGGTTCGGTGTGCTAAAATAAACTTTTGGGTCATTCAGGGACTAAAAGTGTCAAAAAGTGCACAAGTTTGCACTTTTACGCATAACTTACGTTCTGAATACATCCGGACATCCAAAAACTTATGTAAGCACTAAAATATTTTATTTTAGTGTTTGGCATGAGAAAAATCCATTCGTCGCATCATTTGGATCGTTTTTCGCGCTTGTGCGCATTCCGTCGTAATTAAGCGAACGTCGCGTTCGTACGACCAAACGAACCAAAATCCGACATATTTTTGATCATGTTTCATGTCCACAATGTTTAGGCATCATTTTAGGGCCTTAAAGTTGGCTTTACGGGCCTTAGAAGTGTCGGAAATGGCTTAAATACACAACAGGGACCAAAACTGTCATTTTTGAAACTTATTTTCTGATCAGAACCCCCATGCGGCCCGCATTAGTTTTGGTGTATCCTGAAGCGGGCCGCGTCAGCCTTCCAGAACAGATAAGATCGATTAGTCAGCTGATTCCAGCTGTTTAATCCACACCCACACATTCTAACTTGCCCTTTCAGCTCATGGGGGATCATTTTTAGCCACCATAACTTTCCAACAAGTGTACGCACAAGATTCGAGCACGGTTTCCATGAAACGATCTTAACGGTTACCCGAAAACTATAAATACCCATCCACCCCATTGCAAAACCCACAAGAATTCTGATTTGAGGAGCTCTAAGTTGAAACCATTGTTTCATACCTGAGCTACTTGGATCGGGATTAGCATTAGGTGACCATAGTATATAGGAAATAACCTTCCAAGGTTATACCTTATGGTCGCTTCGTTTGAATAGTTGTATGATAGGTAGTTTATATGCCTTAGGTAAATTACCAGAATACCCTTTTCATGTATAATTGGTAATAAAGCATATGTAACCTAAAATTTTGTCACATAACTGATTATGTAACATGTTTAGGCATATAACACTTGTCATAGGACTAGTTAGACGTTCCGAACGCGTTTCACGCGAACGACGCGTTAAAGTAGCATAAGCTACCTTAATGGGTCGCGATGGGTCGAAAACACTTAGGTTAGGTTTCATTTAGCATGAAGGCTTTGTTAAACCATATGACACGAGTCTCTATACTCGTTTGGTTTACGAACCCTCATTCTATCCAATCATCCGATTTAGGTCCGGTTATTAACATAGTTACCTATATTAGGTGCCGTTTGATATCCGCGATCTCTAGCATTGTTTGGTTGTTACTCAAGGACTACTAAGCAATCTCAGGTGAGTACATAGACCCCTCTTTTACTGTTTTCCAAACTGTTTTGGGGTGAAACACATGTGCCTACTTGTTACTTTCATGATTTCCTGTTTACACATCATATACCTGCTATGTTCGTTAGTACATTATAGTACATGATTTCATTACATTTCATGCTATGTATGCCCATGGTGTGCGTACTTAGTACATCGTTTTACATTACATTTTATGCTATGTATGTCCATTTAGTTCATACTTAGTACATTGTTTTACATTACACTTATGCTATGTATGTCCATTGTGTGCATACTTAGTACATTGTTTTACATTACATTTTGTTGCATATGCTCATCCAGTATATGAACACATTATATTACATTTTGAACCGTTTATAACTATTTGACTATGTGAACCGTCGTAACCATTTGATTATATGAACCGTTTGTAACTGTTGAACCATGTGAATCATCTATAACTGTTGAACCGTGTGAACCATTTGTATCTGTTGACCTGATTTACATTTGACAATAGACATTTGACTATACATAAACATTTCTACAATTGTTAAACATTACATCTTGGTGGTTTGGTTTGAGTAAGTGATTTAAGTAACGATGCGTGTGTAATATGATACAAGCATGGTGGATACGCCGCTGGTACTTCCTGTATATAAGTGTCTGTATGGTATTACATATCGTAGGGTTATTTGAATCATTTCAATTTTGACATATAACATTTTATACAAATAACATACTTTTCCCAATACATTGTTTTACAAACAACTTATCTTATACAAACTCATCTTTCATGGTTATTCATTTAACCTTACATTTATTTATACATATCATCTGATCTTATCGTTTTTCAAATGATTTACAAAACAAAACAATTTACAAGGTCCATGACTAAACATTTTCTCAAACATAAGTCATGAAACCTATTTTCACAAAACCTATGTATCTCACAGGCATTTTTATGCTGACGTACCTATTTTCACATGTGTTTTTTTCAGGAGCTGTTGCATAAGATGATCAAGATACACATAGGCAGACTTGGGCTTTAGTGACAATAAAAGATGCAAGACTAGTTAATCATGTTGTATTCCTTTGTTTGTTAAGACATTGTAACACTTTTAATCAATAAAACGAAACTTCAATTGCCATGGATTTGAAACAATTAATTCTGTTACAACACTCCCCGACATTTTCGCCACGTTTTGTATGTTCTACGTGGTCGGGGTGTGACAGAAAAGTTGGTATCAGAGCCAATGGTTATAGGGAATTAGGTTATTAGTAATGCTTTGACCTAGTCTATAACCTTTCTTAGGACCCTAACGCGAGTTTACTTGCGTTTAGTCATAAAACAATACCGTCACCTATCCTTAGGCGACTACCACAACAAGAACATAAATTTCAAAACCGCTTTGAAAACTAATCATCTGTTCTAGGATGATTGATTACTAGGTTTTGAACCCTCTATTTTAAGGTTTTGAACCCTCTGTTATATGGTTTTGAACCCCTTTGAATTTTCAAAAATCTCGTCAAGGTTTTGGGTTTTAAATAATGTGAACACGTGCAAACTGGAAGGGTGAATGCCTGTATTCTGGGTTTTCTGTCTAGGCAAGCACTTCGTATACATCTCATCAGACGCGAGACCAGTTGTGCTTACCTGGGAATTCTTGGGATGAGTGTTCACTTATAGGCGAGCATGTCTTCGCGATACATTATTTTTGACCCATTTACATTGATTAGTCACTGTGTGTCGTTTGTTTACCTTGTGGTAACAAACAAATGACCACTACCCTTGCTTTCATCAGATTTGTTTCATCTCATTCTTTTCGTCTAATTCTCTCACTCGTTTCCTTTCATGTTTCCTCTTTTAGAATGCCTCCTCGACGCGAAAACCAGATAGCGACCGCCGAACTGGCAGAAATCATTGCGCAGCAAATGGCTGCTCAATTCCCAAACCTCTTTGCTCAATGGAATCAAGCCAACAACAACAACAATGGTCCATGCAATTTCAAGAGTTTTAACTCGGCGAAACCACTCAAGTTTAGTGGTTCTGAGGGAGCGACTGGGCTTCTTCAATGGTTCGAGAGCATTGAGAATACTTTCCGCCATGTGCAGTGTCCTGACAATCGCAAGGTCGAGTTTGCTTCGAGTGTGTTCCAGAAGAGAGCCCTTACGTGGTGGAACGGGGTTATGAGAGATCGAGGTGCAGAAGTTGCTCTAGCACAGACATGGGCTAAACTTAGGGCCCTTATGATGAAGGAATTCTGTCCTCGTCATGAGATCAGGGCCTTGGAAAGGGAATTCGACAATCTTGAGCAAGACATTCTGTCCTCGTCACGAGATCAGGGCCTTGGAAAGGGAATTCGACAATCTTGAGCAAGACAGCGGTGAGCATCGAGCCTACACGGACCGTTATGAGGAGTTAAGTCTGTTATGCCCAAACATGGTCACGCCTTTGGATAAGGCAATCGAAAAGTACATTGATGGCCTCCCTGACTCAATACAAGACATTGTGACTGGCAGCAACCCTACTACAGTTAGATAGGCCATTGAGCTATCTGCAACCTTGACTGAATAAAAGATCAGGAAAGGTAAACTTTTCCGAAAAGGTGACAAGAAGCCGGTCGAGGAATCGAAACCAATCGAGGAATCAAAGACCATGGATGAACAGACTGGATCCCCTAAAAAGTCAAAGAAGCGAAAGGCTTCTCAAAACTTCGCCATGGTTACTCACAATGATCAAGTCGTCCCCAACCAACCAGCTCAACCCCCTGCTAAGAAGCCATACAATGGAACTGCACCCTTGTGCAACCAATGTAGCCTCCATCATCATGCCAATGTAAAGTGCCGCAAATGCCAAACTTGTGGGCTTATAGGCCATACAGCAAGAGTCTGCCCAGCTGCAGCTGCACCAAACCAAGCTGGCAACAATACCGCTCAAGGTCGTTTTCTACCAGGTTCTTGCTTCAACTGTGGCGAGATGGGTCATTTCCGAAGAAATTGCCCAAAGCTTGCTAATGCAAATCCAGCACAGGGATGAGCATCTGACCGACAACATCGTTTAGAAATAATCACGTCTTATGTATTATTTTTTTTTGTTGTCAAGGTCCATGAAACAGTTGTTATCATTGTTTATAAATAAATCTTTTATTTACATTACAATGTATTTGTGTGGTTGTATGTATAAACAACATATCTCTTACGATACCGACAATCAAGAAACCGTATTCTTTGAAGGACAAACTACCCCCAAAAATTTTCCCCATTCTAGGATCTCTTGCGTTTCCACGAAATTCCTAAGTACCCGTTTATTCTAAGGAAACGAAGTACAAGGCGCAAGTTACAACACTGAACGAATACCCAAATTACCACTATAAATCCTTAATAGGGTACCTAAGGGTATTTCCGTAAATCCTAAAATTGTTGTGTTCCTTAATTCGAATATTACATTTCTTTGAATACAAAATCGAATTTTTGGTAGATCTTCCTATCTCTTCAGATAGATCCCAGAGGACATTGAAGTTCATCGACTAGTTTCCATATCCGTTCTCAATCGATAACAAATTAATAACCAAGTTAAACAACTATGTGATTATGTGATTATGAACATTACAAGACAAACTGTGCGGACTGTGCAAGGAATTACGTAATTACGGATGCATACATAATTATGGAATTTAGTGCACAGAAACCACAGCGAGCCTTGTCATGTGCCTTGAAGTTAACTCTATTCATTTCCATTTCTGAGGAAGCACCCGTTGAAAATGACTCCGTTTGTTCACTTTCGTTTCTGAAGATTTGTTCGTTGAGGAAATGAATATCCGTTTGTCTATCCTTTTCATTTCCATTTCCGAGGAAGCACCCGTTGAAAATGACTCCATTTGTTCATTTTCGTTTCTGAAGATTTGTCCGTTGAGGAAATGAATATCCGTTTGTCTATCCTTTTCATTTCCATTTCTGAGGAAGCACCCGTTGAAAATGACTCCGTAAGTTCATTTTCGTTTCTGAAGATTTGTCCGTTGAGGAAATGAATATCCGTTTGTTTCTCCTTTTCATTTCCATTTCTGATGAAGCACCCGTTGAAAATGACTCCGTTTGTTCATTTTCGTTTATGAAGATTTGTCCGTTGAGGAAATGAATATCCGTTTGTTTCTCCTTTCATTCCCATTTCTGATGGAGCACCCGTTGAAAATGACTCCGTAAGTTCATTTTACGTTTCTGAAGATTGCCCGTTGAGGAAATGAATCCCCGTTGTTTATTCCTTCATTTCCGCTTCTGAAGAAAACTCGTTGAGTAAAATGACTCCGTCTATTCATTTTCATTCTGAAGAATGTCCGTTAAGGAAATGACAGGATTATGCCTTACATATCTCTGGTGGTTATTTGACACAAAGTCACAAATAGACTCCTACGAATAAATTTCGGGACGAAATTTCCTAAAGTAGGGGAGACTGTGACACCTGTGTCACTTCAACCATCAAACAAATGCCAAACCAATGAAATATTGTATTTCATATTGGGGATTTGTAAAAATATGTGTATCGTTTACACATATCAACTCTTGTTCGATTTCAAGCTTTAAATCGCTTTCTGGAGGGTTATACGCGCACTGATGCGTAAATATAACCAGTTTAATGCAATGAACCCTCCGGAATAGCAAAATAGGCTTAACATACCTTAAGTAATCTTTACATAACTTAGAAATAAGTTTTGAAGGCTTTGGTATGGCAAAATCTAGTTTATTCGCTTACAGGGACTAAACTTGACAAACTACGAAAGTATGCCAATTTGAACGGTAACGAACATTCCGGAACATGACCATAAGTTAAACACACCTTAAATATCCTTTACATAGCTTAGAAATAGGCTTTGAGGGGTTCGGTGTGCTAAAATAAACTTTTTGGTCATTCAGGGACTAAAAGTGTCAAAAAGTGCACAAGTTTGCACTTTTACGCATAACTTACGTTCTGAATACATCCGGACATCCAAAAATTTATGTAAGCACTAAAATATTTTATTTTAGTGTTTGGCATGAGAAAAATCCATTTGTCGCGTCATTTGGATCGTTTTTCGCGCTTGTGCGCATTCCGTCGTAATTAAGCGAACGTCGCGTTCGTACGACCAAACGAACCAACATCCGACATATTTTTGAGCATGTTTCATGTCCACAATGTTTAGGCATCATTTTAGGGCCTTAAAGTTGGCTTTACGGGCCTTAGTAGTGTCGGAAATGGCTTAAATACACAATAGGGACCAAAACTGTCATTTTTGAAACTTATTTTCTGATCAGAACCCCCATGCGGCCCGCATTAGTTTTGGTGTATCATGAAGCGGGCCGCGTCAACCTTCCAGAATAGATAAGATCGATTAGTCAGCTGATTCCAGCTGTTTAATCCACACCCACACATTCTAACTTGCCCTTTCAGCTCACGGGGGATCATTTTTAGCCACCATAACTTTCCAACAAGTGTACGCACAAGATTCGAGCACGGTTTCCATGAAACGATCTTAAAGGTTACCCGAAAACTATAAATACCCATCCACCCCATTGCAAAACCCACAAGAATTCTGATTTGAGGAGCTCTAAGTTGAAACCATTGTTTCATACCTGAGCTACTTGGATCGGGATTAGCATTCGGGGACCCTTCGTAAGTATTCTTTCGTTCTTTTATTGCTTTTCGAGTCTGAAAGTCAAACTTTGTTTGACTTTCAGTGTTGACCAGTTTATGGTCAATGCGAAGTTCATTTGAACTTCGCAACGTGAGTGTAATCACGTTGGTTATAGTCCCTTGGGACTATGCCTACTGATTACCACGTTGTCTAGGGTCGTAGGGTAAGCGATCTGATAAATCGCTTATACCTTTGAACCCGACCCTTTTGGTCGATCATTAGGATCCGACCAAACACATTAGGTGACCATAGTATATAGGGAATAACCTTCCGAGGTTATACCTTATGGTCGCTTCGTTTGAATAGTTGTATGATAGGTAGTTTATATTCCTTAGGTAAATTACCAGAATACCCTTTTCATGTATAATTGGTAATAAAGCATATGTAACCTAAATTTTTGTCACATAACTGATTATGTAACATGTTTAGGCATATAACACTTGTCATAGGACTAGTTAGACGTTCCGAACGCGTTTCACGCGAACGACGCGTTAAAGTAGCATAAGCTACCTTAATGGGTCGCGATGGGTCGAAAACACTTAGGTTAGGTTTCATTTAGCATGAAGGCTTTGTTAAACCATATGACACGAGTCTCTATACTCGTTTGGTTTACGAACCCTCATTCTATCCAATCATCCGATTTAGGTCCGGTTATTAACATAGTTACCTATATTAGGTGCCGTTTGATATCCGCGATCTCTAGCATTGTTTGGTTGTTACTCAAGGACTACTAAGCAATCTCAGGTGAGTACATAGACCCCTCTTTTACTGTTTTCCAAACTGTTTTGGGGTGAAACACATGTGCCTACTTGTTACTTTCATGATTTCCTGTTTACACATCATATACCTGCTATGTTCGTTAGTACATTATAGTACATGATTTCATTACATTTCATGCTATGTATGCCCATGGTGTGCGTACTTAGTACATCGTTTTACATTACATTTTATGCTATGTATGTCCATTTAGTTCATACTTAGTACATTGTTTTACATTACACTTATGCTATGTATGTCCATTGTGTGCATACTTAGTACATTGTTTTACATTACATTTTGTTGCATATGCTCATCCAGTATATGAACACATTATATTACATTTTGAACCGTTTATAACTATTTGACTATGTGAACCGTCGTAACCATTTGATTATATGAACCGTTTGTAACTGTTGAACCATGTGAATCATCTGTAACTGTTGAACCGTGTGAACCATTTGTATCTGTTGACCTGATTTACATTTGACAATAGACATTTGACTATACATAAACATTTCTACAATTGTTAAACATTACATCTTGGTGGTTTGGTTTGAGTAAGTGATTTAAGTAACGATGCGTGTGTAATATGATACAAGCATGGTGGATACGCCGCTGGTACTTCCTATATATAAGTGTCTGTATGGTATTACATATCGTAGCGTTATTTGAATCATTTCAATTTTGACATATAACATTTTATACAAATAACATACTTTTCCCAATACATTGTTTTACAAACAACTTATCTTATACAAACTCATCTTTCATGGTTATTCATTTAACCTTACATTTATTTATACATATCATCTGATCTTATCGTTTTTCAAATGATTTACAAAACAAAACAATTTACAAGGTCCATGACTAAACATTTTCTCAAACATAAGTCATGAAACCTATTTTCACAAAACCTATGTATCTCACAGGCATTTTTATGCTGACGTACCTATTTTCACATGTGTTTTTTTCAGGAGCTGTTGCATAAGATGATGAAGATACACATAGGCAGACTTGGGCTTTAGTGACAATAAAAGATGCAAGACTAGTTAATCATGTTGTATTCCTTTGTTTGTTAAGACATTGTAACACTTTTAATCAATAAAACGAAACATCAATTGCCATGGATTTGAAACAATTAATTCTGTTACAACACTCCCCGACATTTCCGCCACGTTTTGTATATTCTACGTGGTTGGGTTGTGACACCATGTTTGTCAACTTTAGTCCTTCTAGAACATTCTTTCACACGTTCAAAACTTATGACACGTGTCAACACATTATAGGACGTGAATTTTCGAGGTGTTACATCCTCACCCCCTTAAAAGAAATCTCGACCTCTAGATTTACTGAAATAAATAAGGGTACTTTTCTTTCATTGTGGATTCAACCTCCCATGTGTATTCGGGACCTCTATGGGCATCCCATTTTACCTTTACAATAGGCACATGCTTCCTATGAAGCTTCTTTACCTGTCGATCCTCAATTGACACAGGTTTTTCAACAAACTTCAAGCTCTCTTCTATCTGCACATCTGTATGTGGTATGACTAGTGATTCATCAGCGAAACACTTCTTCAGATTGCAGATGTGGAATACATTGTGAATACTACTGAGCTCTTCAGGTAAGTTTAACTTATAGGCAACTGATCTGACATGTTCGATGACCTCGAATGGTCCTATGTATCTCGGGCTTAACTTGCCTTTCTTACCAAATCGCATCACTCCCTTCCAGGGTGATACTTTAAGCAACACCTTGTCACCTACCTCGAAGTTAAAAGGTTTACGCTTTAAATCGGCGTAGCTTTTCTGCCTATCTCGGGCAGCTTTCAAACGGTCACGAATCTGGACAATCTTGTCCGTTGTTTTAAAGACTATTTCTGGTCCTAACAGTTGGACATCTCCAACATCCGCCCAACAGACGGGAGTTCTGCACTTTCTACCGTATAAGGCCTCGAAAGGCGCAGCCTTGATGTTGGTATGTTAGCTATTGTTATATGAGAACTCAATTAATGGCAGGTGGTTATCCCAACTACCACCTAAGTCAATCACACATGCTCGAAGCATGTCTTCCAAGGTTTGGATGGTACGCTCACTCTGTCTGTCCGTCTGTGGATGGTAAGCCGTACTGAAATTTAAGCGCGTGCCCAAAGATTGTTGGAAACTATTCCAAAAATGAGATGTGTATCTAGTATCTCTGTCAGAGATAATAGATACTGGTACGCCATGTAAAACTACAATCTTATCCACGTACAATTGGGCTAACATGTCGGAGCTATAGGTCTCCTTAATGGGTAGGAAATGTGCTGACTTAGTCAGTCTATCCACTATCACCCATATCGTATCATTTCCTTTCCTTTTTTTTTGGCAACTTGGTGATGAAATCCATCGTCACCATTTCCCACTTACATGTGGGAAGTTCAGGCTGTTGTAGCAAACCTGACGGCTTTTGATGTTCAGCTTTGACTTGCGCGCACGTCAAACATTTTGCTACATAAGCAGCTATAGACTTCTTCAAGCCTATCCACCAAAAATTTGCCTTCAGATCCTGGTACATCTTATCAGCTCCAGGATGAACGGAATATTTAGAACTATGGGCTTCTTGGAGGATAACATCCCGAAGTCCTCTATAAACTGGAACCCATATCCGTCCGTTCAATATCAGAATTCCATCTTTGCCAAGGGATAACTGCTCCTCAGTTACCCCTAGCTTTTCATTAGGATAGTTAGCTTCCAGCACAGCTTCCTTCTGTGCAGCTAACAACCTTTCATTCAAACTGTTCTTTATTTCAATGCTCTTGGCATTGATTCGGATGGGTTTCACCCTTTCCTTTCGACTCAAGGCATCGGCGACTACATTCGCTCTGCCAGGATGGTATCTTCTTTCACAATCATAATCATTTAAGGTTTCCATCCAACGTTGTTGCCTCATGTTCAAATCCTTTTGGTTAAATAGGTGCTGGAGGCTCTTGTGATCAGAATAGATCACACACTTGATACCATATAAATAGTGCCTCCATAGCTTCAGTGCAAATACAACGGCACCCAACTCCAAGTCATGGGTGGTGTAATTCTTTTCATGCACTTTTAACTGTCGTGAAGCATAGGCAATAACTTTGCCTTTCTGCATAAGCACACGTCCCATGCCAGTGTGTGATGCGTCGCAATAAACCACGAATTCTTCGGTACCTTCAGGAAATGTAAGTACAGGAGCGTTGCTCAACTTCTGTTTAAGGATATCAAAGGATTCTTGCTGCTTAGGGCTCCAATCGAACTTTATTTTCTTCCTAGTTAAAGAAGTTAGGGGTGCAGCAATTCTTGAAAAAATCTCAATGAAACGCCTATAATATCCTGCCAATCCTAAGAAACTGTGAATTTTTGTGGGCGTCTTCGGCTCTTGCCAATTCATGACAGCTTCAACCTTAGCGGGATCCACTTGGATACCACGCTCACTAACCACATGTCCAAGGAATTGGACTTCTCGAAGCCAGAATTCACATTTCAAAAATTTAGCGTAAAGCTTCTCCTGTTGAAGTAGTGAAAGAATACATCGAAGATGTTTCTCATGATCAGCTTGGTTCTTCGAGTAGATGAGGATGTCGTCAATGAAGATGATGACAAATTTGTCCAAGTATGGTTTGCAGACGCGATTCATGAGATCCATGAATGCGGAGGTGCATTAGTGAGTCCAAAAGGAATCACTAGGAACTCGTAATGACCATAACGAGTCCTAAATGCAGTCTTGTGTACATCTTCATCTTTAACCTTCAATTGATGATAGCCTTACCTCAGATCGATCTTAGAGAAGTAACTTGCCCCTTGAAGCTGATCGAACAGATCGTCGATCCTGGGCAACGGGTACCTATTCTTGATAGTGACCTTATTAAGCTCACGGTAATCGATGCACAGACGCATCGATCCATCCTTCTTCTTGACAAATAAGATTGGTGCTCCCCATGGAGACGAACTAGGTCTAATGAAACCTTTGGCTAGCAATTCATCTAGTTGCATTCT
This sequence comes from Helianthus tuberosus, assembly GCA_030545235.1. Classification (NCBI taxonomy): domain Eukaryota; kingdom Viridiplantae; phylum Streptophyta; class Magnoliopsida; order Asterales; family Asteraceae; genus Helianthus; species Helianthus tuberosus. The sequence goes on from JARYGA010037919.1 coordinate 106,368, forward strand.
CAATTCTTTCATCTCTGTTGGTGCCAACCTATAAGGTGCTCTAGCAACAGGTGCTGCTCCAGGGATGATGTCAATTCTGAATTCCACTTGCCTATCTGGTGGTAAACCAGGTAGTTCTTCAAGAAAAACTTCAGGGTATTCAGAAATGACGGGGATATCCTCAATCTTAGGCTTCAGCTCATCGATAGTCACTTGTGCCATGTAGATGACACAACCCTACTTCAAACACTTAGAGGCCTTGAGCATAGTCACTTGCTCAGGCAGTCCATACTGGGTATCTCCCTGAATGGTAAGTGATTCGCCAGACGGAGTCTTGATCACCACTTGCTTCTTATTGCAGACAATCTGGGCCTGGTTATGAGATAACCAGTCCATTCCCAAAACTATGTCGAAACCGGCTAACTTCAAAGGAAGTAGGGACAAAGGAAAAGAGTGGTTCTTAATGGATATAACACATCTATCTAACACATTTGAGACGGTTTCTATGGTACCATCTGCTAATTCCACCTCATACTTCACACTTAAGGTTTTAACAGGTAAGTTCAGCAATTTATAAAACTTATTATCTACAAATGATTTATCAGCTGACTTGCACACTTTACCCAATTTACCAACATCCACATGAGACTCTCTGGCGACCATGATGGCTTCTCTCTGGCGACTTTGGCGATTCATCTAGGAAACCCTAGTTCTTGATTTTCAACCTTAATTTTGATCGATCTGGGTTAGGGAAAGGGGTGTTGTCGTGCCTTCTGAGTAAGGTTTCTAGACTTTACCTTGATTTCTAATCTTTTGAAGTTGAGATTAGGGTTTTCGTTTCTTTATTTTTAGGGTTTTCTGTTTGCTAGTGTTGCCGTCGGTCTTGTCTTTTTTCTGTTCGTTTTTATTTGCATGGTTCTGCCGATTTGCTGTTTTCAACGTTCTTTTGTGCATGGCAAATAATCGTGATACAAGTTTGGAGGATTTAGGGTTTCAGACTTTCTCGGAGAGGATGCATGAAGATGTTCTCATTACTTCGAAGGGTCCAATGAATGTTCCGGATATGAGTTATAAGACTTCAGTGTTTAGTAAGCCGATTAAGATTGATGGAAACCCTCTGTTGCCTCGTAGGGGTGTGGTGCAAAAAGATCATAAGGTTATTAATGTTATTGACGAGTTGGAAAAGATTACGATTCCAGTTCAGCCAGTTGTTGATAATTTGGAGAATCCCGTTCAACCCAAGACGGATAGTGTTCACTTGGATCAGACAAATCAAGCTGTGCAGCCGCTTTCTTATGCTGAAAAGTTGAAGAGTAATTCTACGCCTAAGACTGAAGTGAATTTCAGGAAGCTTGAGTCTACGGAAAAATACCAAGAAGCGGACGTTGTGATTCCAAAGGAGGTTGTTAAGAAGGTACAAGACAGATTTGATAATGTTCTTTTTGGTTACTTCTTAGGAAATAGATTGCCTTTTCCGGTTGTTGAGTACTATGTTAAAAATGTTTGGGCGAAGTTTGGTTTTACTAAGATCATGATGAACTCGGAAGGCTTCTTTTTCTTTAAGTTTGAATCTAAAGAAGGTATGCATAAAGCGCTGGAGGGGGGGCCTTGGTTAATTCGTAAAGTTCCGTTATTTCTCAACATATGGTCTCCTTCTATCAGCCTAAAAAAGGAGGGTATAAAATCTGTGCCTATATGGGTTAAGCTCCATAATGTTCCGATTGCAATCTATACTGATGATGGCTTAAGTTTGCTGGCTTCGAAGATTGGAGTTCCAAAGAGACTGGATAGTTATACGGCTGATATGTGTGCTCATAGTTGGGGTAGGAGTAGCTATGCCCGAGCCTTAATAGAAGTTAATGCGGATAATGAGATTAAAGACCATATTCTAGTTGCAATTCCGAAGCTTGATGAGGATGGCTTTTCTATGGAAAAAATTAAGGTGGAATATGAGTGGAAACCACAACGATGTTCGGCATGTTGTATTTTTTGCCACAGTGATCAAAATTGCCCGAAAAATCAGAATGTTAAATCCAAACAAGTTTCGGTTGATGCTGATGGTTTTATTACAGATAATAGAAAGGTTGCAAAGATTGGAATGATGAATAAGAAACCGAAAACAAAATTTGTTTATAGGAAAAAATTGAACAAGTCGGGAGCTAACATAAAAACGTCGGGAGCTAGTACGTCAGGTACGAAGAAGGATTCTGATACTCCTTTGAATGAGACTAACATAAAAACGTCCAATGCTTTTGAGGCTTTAGATGCTGATTATGGAGATGAATATGAGGATAATGGTTTTATAAATGATGGTATGAAAGGGAAGATGCATAGAACGACTCAGGTAGTTGATGAAATTCTGGAAGTCACGCCGACTGAAATGGCGAAGTTTATGTCTAATGAACAGCAGATTGATACGTCTAAGGGGGCAAGCACTCCCAGTTCCACGGTTGTAAATGGATAGTATAATGTGTTGGAATGTTAGGGGCTTGAACCATCCCCTGAAACAAGCTGAGGTTCGTAATCTTATGACAGCCAATAATGTTGAATTGTGTGCTATTCTTGAATCACATGTAGATGTTAGCAAGCTGGATAAAGTTTGTAAGTATGTTTTTCGTAAGTGGAATTGGACTTCAAATGGTGGGGTTTGTAGTCGAGGGACAAGAATTATTTTGGGATGGAATGCGGACAACCTTGATGTTATGGTTCTCTTTCAAACGGATCAAATTATTCACACACAGGTTTTCTTTAAAGCTAGCAAGAAAGTTATGTTCTGTTCGTTTGTTTATGCGGAAAATAAGTATCAAGACAGGAGATTGCTTTGGAATGAGCTATGCAAACATAAAGTTTTCTGTTATGATAAGCCGTGGGTGGTAATGGGAGATTTTAATTCTGCTCTCAAGCTTGAAGATTCGCTATATGGGTCATCTAAACAATCTATTGGTATGCGGGAATTTGATGAATGTGTTCATCAAGCTGATTTGATTGATATAAGTGCTCACGGGTTACAGTATACTTGGAATCAAAAGCCGAAAAGTGGAACAGGCCTGTTGAAGAAAATAGATAGAATTATGGGCAATGTCACGTTCATAGATCAGTACCCTTCAGCCTATGCTATGTTTCATCCGTGTCGTGTCTCGGACCATACCCCGTGTTTTCTTAAAATACTGAGCAATAATGGTTATCGTCCAAGACCTTTCAAGTTCCCGAATTTTATTGTGACGAAACCTGAATTTAAGGATAGTGTCAAGTCCGAGTGGGAGAAGAATGTTGAGGGTGTTACTATGCTCTCGGTCGTGAAGAAGCTCAGGAATTTAAAGCCAAAGCTGAGGAAGATATTGTTTGACCAAGGTAACTTGCATGCAAAGGTGAATGATTTGAGGAAGAAGCTAGATGATATTCAGGCTCAAGTGGACCAGAACCCCTTGGATACTCGGTTGAGGCAATTGGAGGCTCAATGTTTTCAGGATTTTCAGTCGGCAGCTTATGATGAGGAATGTTTTTTAAAACAGAAATCTAAGGTTGAGTGGCTTTGTGCGGGTGATTCAAATACAAAGTTTTTTCACAACACGGTCAAAGTTAAAAATGCTAGAACCAAGATCTATAGTGTTATGGATTCGATGGGTAATAGATATGAGGGTGAAGATGTGGCTGATGCTATGGTTGCGCATTACATGAATTTTTTGGGGGTTGAGGTTCCGGTCCAAAGCTTTAACTCGGAAAATCTGTTCACTAATGTGCTTAGCAGTGATATTGCGGATCATATGATTCGTCAAGTTACTCGGGAGGAGGTAAAACAAGCCATGTTTAGTATTGGTGAAGATAAGGCTCCGGGTCCTGATGGATACACGTCGGCGTTTTTCAAGCATGCTTGGGATGTTGTTGGTAATGAGGTGACTAATGCTGTTTTGCAGTTTTTTGATAATGGTAAGCTTCTTAATCAAGTCAATCATACGATTATTGCATTAATTCCGAAAAAAGAAGTTCCGGATTCAGTTGTGGATTACCGACCCATCTCTTGTTGCAATGTTTTGTATAAATGCATTAGCAAGATTCTTACGGATCGGTTGAAAACATGTTTGGGTGTTCTTGTTAGTATTAATCAATCTGCCTTTGTGCCGGGTAGGAGGATTTCAGACAATATCCTCCTCACGCAAGAATTGATGCACAATTATCACCTAAACAGGGGGCCAGCGAGATGTGCTTTTAAAATTGACATTCAAAAAGCTTACGATACAGTTAACTGGGATTTTTTGGAGCTAATTCTTACTCGGTTTGGTCTTCATCAGAAAATGGTGAAGTGGATTATGATGTGTGTAACCTCAGTGTCGTACTCCTTAAGTATTAATGGTAATCTTCATGGCTATTTTAAGGGTAAACGGGGGCTTAGACAAGGAGACCCAATGTCGCCTTACCTCTTCACGTTAATTATGGAGGTGTTATGTCTTTTGTTACGACAAGCGGCAAACAACTCTTATAAGTATCATGCTCTATGTGCAAAGGAGAAAATTATTAATGTGTCGTTTGCTGATGATTTATTCATATTTGTGCATGGCGATGTGGTTTCGGTTAGAAAGATCAAGAAGGCGTTGGAAATTTTCACAAATATTTCAGGATTAGCTCCTAGTCCAGCAAAGAGTACAGTTTTTTTCTGTAATGTGCCTCCTTCGATCAGGCAGGAAATTCTTGACATTATGCCCTTTCAGGAGGGTTCCCTCCCGGTACGGTATCTTGGGGTCCCCCTTATCTCTTCCAGATTGTTATATAAAGATTGTGAAGTCCTAATTCAACGCATGGAGAAAAAGATTGTTAACTGGGTGACTAAGTCTCTATCTTTTGCGGGCCGTTTGCAGCTAATCAATTCGGTTCTCTCTTCTATGC